>KE504674.1:1000261-1011633 GCA_000441515.1 Elaeis oleifera | reverse complement strand
TTATCCTCCTCTCTCTCTCTCTATATATATATAATGTATGTATGTATATATTCTATATCGATAATTCAAGTCGTTGGATATAATCTACTATCTCAAAACTACTTATATACTAAAATCATATGATTTGAAGATTCTTGACCTATGCATCAAGTGATCAAAAAATACATCTAATTCAATTTTATTTAAACTGTCCAATTTTTGACTATTTGATGCGTAGGCTAAGATCTTCAAATCATATAATTTTTTTGTGTGCAAACAGTTTTGAGATAATAGATCACATTCAATAGCTTGGATCATTAATGTAGGATCTCTATTATAGAAGTTTGACCTGACCGGATCCGAATCCGAATCCGATCAAATTGATTCTAGTCTAGCCTCTCTCTCTCTGTGTGCGTGCGTGCGCGCACGCGCGTGTGTGTAGAAGCCTTGTAATAGGTCTGATAATTCCCAGACCATAGAATAAAATGTAAATAAAGTTGAAAAATTTGTGAAGCATAATATTTTGATAGAGTGCCCGAATGTTGTGTTTTCTTTTTTTTTCTTTTCATTTCCTCTTTTTTTTCGAAAAGAAGTAACACATCAAATTCATCCGGTAAATGAGTCAATATGGAAGGAAAGAGATCCAGCAGCTGAGTTGGCAAAAAGAACAAACAGAGACTAGACCGAACGATTGGGACCTAGCAGGAGATGATCGAGGTGGATAACTGGATAAACTTATTCCAAAGGGAATCATGAATAAGAACAGAAACCAAACTAATAGAAAAGGAACGAGACCCGACGAAAGGTTGGCAAAAAGGAACAAATGCAGGAGGTTAGATGGAAGGATTTGGAGTAGGAGGGGGAGGTGGGTGGGGTATGGCGAAGGAGTGGATAACAGGATAAAATTGTTCAAGGTGAGGTTGAAATTGATTATTCTTTGAGCCATATTACTATTCTAGTTTCAGCAGTCCCACAAGTTGGAGATTCTGCTACAATTTTCTTAACAGCCGAGTTCACGCAGCTGCCATCCATTCTTCACATGTGCAATGAACGTTAATATCCAGTTCAATTAAGAACAATACAAATACCAAACTCAATTACAATTTGCAAATCACGAAGTTCTCTTTATTCACAAAATATTGAATATTACGAACACCAGCGCTAGGAAAGAAACAAAGAACCCAACATGATGTAAAAGATAACAAATATCACGTGCAGAGAGCAAATGGTGGCAAGGTCAGGAAAGAGCTTACGAAACATATCCAAATGGTTTGTTCCATGACGGTCCTTGTTGGGCCAAATTTGGTCCACTTGATGGCATGTCTGACCTATGAGGTTGTGGTAGATACTTGGTACGATGATGTGGATAATTGAGGATGTATATTATGCTCAACATTGATGTCATCGGTTGGTGGCTGATCACATAAGGTTGACCCCGGATGAGGTCTATGTCATTGGTTTTGTGCCAATCTCATCACATCTCCGTCTCAATTCCCTGTGAGCCATACTACAGTTCCGAAGTTCTAAGAAGCCGTTAACACACAGAGCATTCTGAGTTGGCATTCGGTTGTAATGGCTTTATTCCTCATATGGACAACTAGCCTCATAACCAATTCCTAACAACCTGCCGATAATTTGCTACTCTGGCTCCTGATAGTTGCTAACTGCCTAATAAACCTTTCTCTATAAAAACGGAAGAAAAAAGAAAATCTCTAAACATTATCTCTTTTCTACTGTTCTCACTACCTTTCTCTATTATTCTCCCTCTCCGATTGTCACTAACTTAAGCATTGAAGGATCCTCCACCGAAAAACCCCTATCTCTTTTTCCGACATATGCAGACTTTCTTTGTAGATAATCAAGATCCGAGCTGGTGCTGACCTACTTCAGTTAGACAAGGAATTCGAGCTATCATACCCTGTCAGAGAAGTGCAGTAACAGATTGGTACTAGAGGAAGGGTCTTTTATCCTATTTCCAAAAGAAGATGGTGAGAACCAAATCATATCAGCAATCATCTCTGCACAGCACACCCGATGCACACACTGCCAAAAGATAGGCTTCCTAATGATCCACAGCTATGAATCCAAATTCGATTGATGCACTGATGGAGCAGGTCCAAGCGCTCATAGCTACTGTACTGTAGCTACAACAGAGTGCGGAGAGGACACAAGCTTCTTCGATGGCTCCATCTCAACATAGTCACTGGATCCTTGTAGAAGGGTCATCTCAAGGGCATTGGCACTCAAATCCGACTCAAGCCTCATGCTGACAATCATGATCGATCGAATTGGCTCCATGTTGATCGCCATAATGCCCTCAAAGTCCAAAAAGAGACGATCAAAGACATCGATCATTGGAGCCTTCTAAGGAGGACTCCACTTCAAGTCTCTCTCCACGCCAGCATTATTTCTACATGAAGATGACCTTAAGAGAAAAGTTCAAGAGTTGGAACGTCGAAGTGACAAATTTTAGATGAGAAGTCATTAGAAGAATGACGGCTTTAGCTTCAACACTCACCCGCCAGTCTCTTAAGAAATCCTAAGCGAATTGATCTCTCATCGGTTCAAGATGCAGCAGGTTGAGCCTTATGATGGCACGACCAATCCGCTCGATCACTTGGAAGAATACAAAGCCCTCATGATGCTGTAGGGGCATCCAATGCCCTCCTCTGCCTCACCTTCCCAGCAACTCGTAAGAAGAGTGTGAGAGTTTGATTCTCCAACCTCCTCCAAGGATCAATCCATTCCTTCGAACAGCTAAAAAATAGTTCATCATGCACTTCGGCAACCAGAGGTCACAGCTGAAGAACAATGACAGCCTTTTGTCTATTGAACAAAGAGAAAGAGAATTACTAAGAGATTACGTAGGATATTTCAATACTGCTATGCTTAAAGTTCATGACTTTAACGAGCCTGTCGTCATATCAATAATGAAGCGAGGACTCAAAGATGAATGTCTAATCTTCTTCTTCAACAAAAAACTGTTCAAAGGATTACACCGATCTTCTCATTCGAGCATGAAAGTATGCACAAGCCGAGAAGAGCAAAGTCCTTTATCAGCAAGGAGGGAAGAAGAATGGTAGGGAGAATGAGTCCATGAAGAAGATCGTGGGGCATGAAAAGGAGGAGAAATCCACCCTTGGAAGCAAAATAGGACGAAGAGTCCTCAGCAGCGCTTCTGCGACTATACTCCACCTTCTACCCCATATGCTCAGATCTTAATAGAGATCAAAGGCCAGGACTACATACATTGGCTTAAAAAATGATAGCACCACCAAACCAAAGGGACAAAAAGAATATGATTGCTTCCATCAAAATCACCACCATGACATCGAAGAATGTCGCCAGCTGAAGGATGAAATTAATGATCTAATCCATCGGGGATACCTTAGGAAGTATATCCGAAGAAAAAAAATAGCCCGATGGAGGGGTCACATTAGATGAATACCGATGTAGATTATGATCATGGCAACAACCCAATGGCTGGCGTCATCAACATGATCTCGAATCTCACTAGTGACAAAGGGCAGAAGATGAAGAAGAAGTTGAAGGATCGGCCTTGAAGAGACAGTGAATCGAGAAAGCAAACCTCTCCTTCAATTATGTTATTTCTTTCTAAATTGAAGATGTAAGCGGAGTTCAAACTCCTCATAATGATATGTTGTCATTTCAATGACAATAGTAAATTATGATATAAAAAAATTCTGATTGATAATAGAAGCTTTATTGATGTTTATTTTACGATGCATTTTGAAGAATGAAATTGCTTAAAGAACGACTCAAGCGGGTCAATACACTACTGGTCGGATTCTCTAATAATTCAGTAGCTGTAAAAGGTGAAGTAGAATTGCTCGTAACTACAGAAAACCACCTCAGTAAGAGACCATCCTGCTTAATTTTTCATGATCCAAAAATCCTCGACATATAATGCAATCCTAGGATGATCTAGATTGAATGCTCTGAGAGCTATTGTCTCGACGTACCACCTACTCATCCATTTTCTGACAAAGAATGAAATTGAAGAAACGAGAGGAGATCAGGTACTGTTAGATAATACTTCATGGCTACAGTCCAAGGAATAAGCTCAAGGAACTTTACCAATTGAGGGGTTAGATCTAAGAAAGATGAAGATAAAAGCCAAGATGAATCAGCAGAATAGCTCATTGAGGTGAAACTTGAGGACGATCATGATTGAACTATCAAGATCGGAGGTCTACTACCCAAATACCTGAAGGAGTGGCTAATTCATTTTCTTCGGGCAAATGTCGATGTATTCACCTGGTCGGCATCCGACATGTCAGGTATTTTTTCTGATGTTATCACATATAAATTAAATATTGACCCTCGTCATCGCCCTGTTCGGTAAAAGAAAGAAGCTTCACTTCAAAAAGGTAAAGATAATCGAAGTGGAAATTGATAAGCTTCTCAAGGTAGGCTTTGTTTGGGAAGCATATTATCTGGAATAGATTGCTAATGTGGTCATCATGAAGAAAGCTAATGGCAAATGAAGAATATGTATTGACTATACCGATCTCAATAAAGCTTGTCCTAAAAATAGCTTTCCTTTGCTAAGAAAGATTGGTTGGTAGATGCTATTTCAAGCTATAAGTTTTTAAGCTTTATGGATACATTCTTAGATTATAACCAAATATAGATGGCATCAGAAGATGAAGAGAAAATAGCCTTTGTAACTGAAAGAGGGCTGTATTGTTATAAGATCAAAATATTTAGATTAAAAAATGTGGGTGCAATCTATCAGCACCTAGTCAACAAAGTTTTTAAGGAACAGATCAACCATAACATGGAGGTATACGTAGATAATATGTTGGTCAAAAGTATAGAATCTGACCAGCATATCATAGATCTTAATGAGACCTTCAACGAATTCAGATATTACCAAATGAAACTGAACTTGAGCAAATATGCATTCAGAGTAAACTCTGAAAAAATTTTGGGTTTCATAGTGACCTAATGAATAATCAAAGCAAATCTGGAGAAGATTCAAGCACTTGTTGAAATGAAGCATTCAACCAACAAAAAAGAAGTTCAATGCTTGACTGAAAGGATTGCAGCATAAGCCACTTCATATCCAGATCCGCTGAAAAGTGCCTCCCATTCTTCAAAGCAATAAGGTAAGTAAAGAACTTTGAGTGGTCAGATAAGTGCCGATCTATCTTTGAAGATCTAAAGAAGTATCTAGGATCGGCACCCTTCTTGTCAAAACCTGTTGAATGTGAGAAATTGTATATATACTTATCTGTCACCTCACAGACAATAAGCTTGATTCTTATTCAAGGGGATGTTGGTGTACAAAAGTTGATCTATTATATTCGTAAAATTCTAAAAGATGTAAAACCAGATACACAACAATCAAAAATATAATTTATGCACCTATCATCGCCAGCAAACAACTTCGACCTTACTTCCAAGCTCGTATTGTTGTTGTGCTAACCGATCAATCCCCGAAAGTAACACTTCAGAGACTGAATACGTCGGTCATCTAGTAAAGTGGGTGATTGAGCTTGAAGAATTTGACATTGAATATCAGCCTCATATAGCAGTAAAGGCTCAAGTATTGGCAGACTTCATCGTCGAATGCATGATACTTGAAGAAAAGTCAAGTATGAATATTTGTAAATTAGAGATTGATGCAAGAGACAACTGATGGATATTACATATGGATGGAGCCTCAAATTCTCAAGAAAGTAGTCTAAAATTGATTCTGACCAACCTCGATAGAGTTGTCACCAAGTATGCATTAAAGTTCAACTTCAATATAATAATATTTAGCTGAATATGAAGCACTTGTTGTTGGACTGAAGATTGTCAAAAGCTTGGTGCAAAGGACATTAAGGTATTCTCAAATTCTTGGCTCGTCATAAGCCAAGTGTGAGGTGAATATAAGGTCAAGGATCTCATAATATCTAAATATCTTCAAAAGATAAAGGATCTCACCACAAGCTTTAGAAAGCTCGATATTCAACGAATCCCAAGATCGAAAAATACCTGAGTTGATGCACTTTCCTATTTAGTCACTCCAAATTTTGTTGATTTGGATGAAAAATATACATCGAGCACTTAGATATCCCAAGCATCGAAGAAGCTCCAAGCATCAACCAGATCGACAATGAGCCGAGCTGGATGGATCCACTGATTGAGTATTTATTAAACGATTCTACCTCAATCGATCCAAAGGAGGCAAGAAAAGCAACAAACTTTGTGGTATGTTCTTCTGAATGATCAATTATATAAAAAGTTATTTTCAATGCCATTTCGTAGATACCTAAGGCCTTCTGAGGCCAATTATGCACTTCGAAAAGTGCATGAAGGCATCTGTGTTAATCACATTGGGAGCAGATCACTGGCCTACAAAGTGCTTCCTCAAGGATGTCATTGGCCTTCAATACAAAATGATGTAGAGAATTTTGTTCAAAGATGTGATCAATGTCAAAGGAATGCTAACATCCAGCATAAGCCAACATCTCAGCTCACCCCTCTCTCATCCTCACAGCCTTTTGCGATGTAGTGCTTGGACATCCTTGGTCCTTTTTCGATGGCATAAGGTCAAAGAAATTTTTCATTCTGACGATTGATTATTTCATAAAATGAGTGGAAGCTGAGCCTTTATCACAGATCACCGAATAGAAGGTCAAAGACTTCATCTGGAAGTCAATAATATGCAAATTTGGACTTCCAAAGGTGATCATAACCGACAATGACCGACAATTTGATAACATAAAGTTCAAAACTTTTATTTAAACTTCACATCAAGCATCGATTCACTTTTGTCGGATATCCCTAATCTAATGGAGAAACCAAGGCCACCACTGAACAATCCTCCAAAAATTAAAGAAGAGACTAAACCAAGCCAAATAACTCTAAGCTGACGGGCTTTACAATGTGTTATGGGCATATTGAATAATACCCCGAACACTGACCGGTGAAACACCGTTCAAACTAACCTTTAGTATGGAAGCTATTATCCTAATGGAGATCGTCTATCATCACATAGAGTGAAAAACTATAGCGAGTAGAAAAACTCTGATTGTCTATGTGCCGAACTCGACTTTCTTAAAGAAGTAGGAGAGTAAGCTCAGATCAGAATGGCTTCTTATCAATAAATGATAGTCCGCTATTACAACTCCCGGGTGAAACCTAAGTCTTTTAGATGTGGTGACCTTGTACTTCATGGATCCGAAGTTTCTAAACCTATGGAGCAAAACAAGTTAGCCCCAAATTGGGAAGGATCCTATTGAATTTTTGATGTGATTCATCTGAGATCCTATCAAATTGAAGAACTAGATGGCACTCCTATACCTCAGATTTAGAATTCTGAAAACCTAAGGATATACTATCAGTGAGTTTTGTTTTAAGCAAATTAACAATGCAATCTTTGTTCCAAATTATGTGTTGTTGAATATTATGATTCGCTTCACTCTCATTGATGCCACTTCGGCCTATGTTCCACTTTATGCATGGCAACTTTATTTGGGTCAATAAGATTCAAAACTAAACTCAAAAGTGACAAATGGTGAATTCATGAAAGAAGCTGTTTCATTAGATGAAGTTCCTTTACAAATTTATTTGTTATATTCTTTATAAAGAAGGAAAAAGATCTCATCACCTTCTGCATCCCTTGGATCTCCAAGACAAACTCGTATGACCTCTAGAGCCTTCAAGGTGTTTAGGTGGCATCCCTGAATCCTTAGGGGCTTCGGTCTTTAGCCTCTCGATGTAGCCCTGACTCTCTAATGTCCCATCTGTGGTGATGGCCACATTAAGAGAAGTTCTAGTGAGGTGGACATAAGTATCTGGAGGAGCACTCTAGACTTCGTGGCACAACTCCTCGACGTCAATATCCATCAAGATCAGGAATGTTGGGTCGATGTTGGGAAAGAATTTCTTCGCCTTGGCATTACATCGATTGAAGCCGATCTCATACGCTCAAAGAACAAGCCTGTGTCTCTGCAAGTACTCATATCTTGGACATGATGATGGTTGACTTCGGGACTCTTTCTTCATCTTTGAGGTATATTATGTTTCCACAAAAGGTAGAAGCCTTCCAAGTAGGCTGTACTTATAGGATAATTAAAAAGTCGACAAAAGAAGGAAAAAGACATCAGATGAAAATATTCAAAAAGAAATACTTCATTTTATTACAAAGTCTTTTGTTACAAGCTTTTCACAAAAGACAAAAACAATAAAAGACAAAAATAACTTGAAATCATGAACCAAAAGAGGCTTCGACAGTAACCTTCTGGCTCAGCTAGTTTGCGGGTATGTTTCCTCTAAGTCTCTGGCAGGACTGAAGAGGGGACATCGGCAATGGCTTTGGGGCGCACTTCTTCTTGTGCCTGATCGAGAGCAAGAGTCTCGTTGATGGCAGTGATCGTCACCTCGATATGAGCAGCGGCATCTGAAGGAGTAGTCTCAGCTGTGGCACCAACTTCTGAAGAAGTAGCTATTTTGGAAGAGTAGCTTCATCATCATCTTCTTCGCTATCCACTAGCTCACTCACCCATGGAATGATGTAGCTGACGTCGACCTTGAAAAGAGCTCCATCACCTTCTCAAGGCACTTCTTGAAACTGATGTGGTAGGAGGAGATAGCACCCTTAGCGACTTCAAACCTGAAGTCTGTGAATGCTTTGTAATCCTCCACCGCTTGAACTTTTACGCACCTAATCTTGTCCTCGGTGGTGAGAAGGGCCATATTGGTCTTCTTTTTATAATGATGATGTTCAGCCAAGTCCCTCCTCTTCTCTGCCTGTTCCTTTTGGACATCCTGCTGCAGAGTTTTTATTATTCCCCGAGCTTCTTCGAATTCGGCCTTCAGCCAATCCTGTTCTTTTCGATCTTCTTAAAGGTAGCTTTCAACTCCTTCTCGACTGCCTTTAACTTCTCCTCAAGAAAAGCCTTAGTCCGATCACGTTCGGCTAAGGTTTCCTCAATAGAGACAAGTGAATGCACTATCTACACAAGAAACATGAGTTAAAGAAAGAGTAAAGAAGAAAAGAATGACAGGGGGAAAATAAAAGAAGGGAAAGAAAAACTCACTTCGATGATGTTGACCGAAGTAGCGATTAGGGCATTTTCAGTTGAAACATTCCCTCCCAACACCTGATTTGCTAGAAGAATTAAAAGTTTTGTCAACTCGCTAGCAAACTGACCATCCATAAATTCTGACGTGTCTTTCTTCAATGTCTTCGTCAGCATTATTGTCTCCTCCTGAACAATAGGGTCAGAAGAAGATCGGTTATCCATCAAAGAAGGTCCTCAAGCCACGTTGATCAGGATCATGACACTCCACTTCGATCGGAGAGACATCCGTAGTTGTTCACCTCGAAGCCTCATTTGATGAGTCCACTTTTGTAGTAGAAGACTTTGGCTAAGGTTGGGGTGGACTGGAAGAACCCGACTTCTTCTTTGAGGGCTCGGCCTTTGAGCGCAAGCCCAATCTTTCTTGCCTTTCCTTGCTTGCATGGCTGCAATGTCATTGGTTGTTAATTTTATCTTTGCAATGATAAAAGAAGAGAATTAGAAACCTTCAGCAAGGGAAGACAAAATGATAAGAAAGCTGAAGAACAATAACCTACATTGGAGAGTGACGTGTGTTAGAAAATCGGATAGGATGCATGCATAGATTTTAAAATCTTTTGAATAGCAGCGGAAAGGAACTGGATTAAACCCTTTAACCCCACATGCATTAGATCATATCTAATCCTACCCGAGCCTAGGAATAAAGACATGTATATAATCTGAAAATAAATAAAAGATGAGATCGAATCTCTATACTTTTGTGCGGGTTGAAATTCACTGCTACCGATGATCTTAGATCCGAAGATCTTTGAACCGCATACGTATCCGACCTCTACAGATATCTATCGGGATCAATCTTGAATCTTTTTTCTCATGGTAGATCTTTCTTCTCTAAGTAAGATCTCGATCTCTTTCAACCTTGATCAACTATTGATCTTGACTACAACTTCAACTCTTGAACTATAGTTTTTTTCTCTTTGTTCCTTGCTATAGAAGAAAATCTTCTCAACTCAGACGTGTGGAAGATGGATGCCAACCTTGGGCATGGGAAAGAGAAGAGAGAGAGAGGGTGAGGCATGGAGATGTGGGAGGAAGAGTTTAGAATTCTCAAAATTCAATCTCTTGGAATCTTAGGAGACCATCTCTTTAAATAGATCTTTCTTGATTCCAAATCATTATCCAATCGTGCTAAAAAAGTTAGATATTATCTCATAAGTTCTCTTATCTTTTAATCTAATTTTTTTAAAAAAATCAGACCTAATTGAAAGGCCATCTCCTCTTTTGGCAAACAGATGGGGTGTTCCAGTCAGATAAGGTAGACTGAGTGGGCGTCCCTCATAAAAGATGGTAGGTAGTTAGGGCGCCAACACTTGATGCCTTCTTAGGGTTTCATGCAAGAGAGAAGGGGCGTGGCCCCTTTTCTTCTCCTTCCATGCCAATGTAAGAGAGAGGGTGGGCCCCTCTCTTTTCCTCATGCCAATCCAAGGTTGGCGCCCCTTGGACTTTCCAAAAGAGAGGCATATCGCCATCTCTTCTTTCCTATAATTCTACATACAATATTAGAAATAAATGAAAAGATAACGAGGAGATAATTTAGCCAACTTATTAACTTAATCCAATCCTCTTGGGCTCACAATTAGGCATCCAGCTAAATTCAAATGGATTTGGATTAGGTTCAAGGCTATGGACTTGATCCAATCAAAGTCCAGAGAAGAATTAAGTTTAACCATATGCTAGCATGATTCTCTTAAATCCAATAGGATTTTAATAAATCCTAACCCAATTAGAACTTCACAAGTCCAATTGATAAATTCAAAATTAAATCTCTTAATGTGTGACCCCATAGGTTCCATTCTATCTGGTAGTGAGATATATTATGATCTCCATTATAATATCATCGAAATTCTTTTCGATGGGTTGAAATAATTCTAACTCTACCCTTCGAGGGTTATCGATCATCAAAACAATATCCGATGAGTTCCACAATCTACCAGTGATACTTAGCAGTATGTACTGGGAACCCAGTTGAATGAAAGTGTGAACTTCTAAGTGCAGTTATCGTATGATTCAGTCTTTCTATCGTGAGTCCCGACTTGACGGAGGTCATGGAGAACTCGTCAGACCACATCGTCAGTCATATGTAAGATTAGCTCGACTTGAGTTCATTTATAAATCCTGTGGAAACTTTTTTTAGTATTCACACTTGCTTTGGTCAAAGACTTTTTGAACTTAGTTTCGCAAATCGCATAAGACTTCTCCTTTTCTACCAAGATCGATAGATTTCATTTAGATGCTGAAGCGAAAATTTAGTGCAGGGGCAAAATGGTAATTTTAAAACTTTTTCAAAATTATTAT
>KE504674.1:967665-981650 GCA_000441515.1 Elaeis oleifera | reverse complement strand
CTCCTCTCTCTCTCTCTCTCTCTCTCTCTCTCTCCGAGTGCTCTAGCTCAAGATACCGTGTTGGGTGGAGAGGGTCGAGTGAGCTATCGCTCCTGTCGTCTGTCTGCTGTGCGTGCATTAATTTTCACGGTGTCCTCTCTTTCCCTTTATATATATCGTGGGCGCCTCCCTCTTCTCCTAACGCACGCGACCGCTCGCTTTCTCCTCTCCCTCGTCGTCGTCTCCTCTCTGCCCGCCGGAATCCTCTCGCACCCCGATCTCGGCGTTTCCTCCGCCGAATACATCTCTCTTGCCGCCCTCCATGGCTTCTTCTCTTCGAAGACTCTCTCGAACGAGGAGAGGAGTCTCAGGTTTCTAGTGAGAAGGAGGCGGAAGAGGAGGTGGTTCTTCCTCTCTTGTTCGACGTTCGTTCTTTTGGGTTTTGTTCGAATTTTATTAACAAAGAGGGTTTCAAGGGTTTGGGATGGGGTCGAAGCGCTGTAGGAACGCTAGGTGTGGCGCGACTGAGCCGGGCGGCGAGGGGGAGTGGAGGAAGGGGTGGGGGCTGAAATCGGGCGGATTCGCCACTCTCTGCGACAAGTGCGGGTATTCATATATCGTTTTCTTGGATTCTTTGTGCTCACTTCGCGTGTCTTGTTTGATTTTAGTCCTTGCTGTCTGTTTTGATCATTCTAGGCATCGTTCTTGATGCTGTTGAGGTGTTCTTTTGGTAGTAGAATTCGGTTTTTTCGGTCGTTGCTATGTTGTTATGGAGATCATGGACAGGTTTCTTGTTCGCATGAAATCTTGCCTCTGTGATGCTCTGTTCGTGCTTTTGAGTTGTTGATTTTTTCCTTTTCTTAGAAAGAAAATGGTTTTTACTTTCTGTTCCGTTTTGTTTAGGCACATTTAGTTGATAAAGTTCTTAAAGACTATATTTTAATGTCAATCTACTTTAATATTTTACTTGCATGGATTTCTAACTTCATATAATTTTAGTTTTGGTGCAGTATTAGCGGGTCTTCTTTCTTTTGTTGTTTAATGATACATTCATCACTTAGATTTACACGTGACTTTTTATGGATATATTAATCTTTTGATTCTTATTTGTACGGGTTTCATTTGTTGAAATATGTGATGAAACCATTGATTTTAAAGAAAAACATCGTGATTTTGTTCTGTAATTGGACTGGGTTCTTTTAGAAGTGGTTTGTGTTAAATTGATTTTATGATAATCGAAAGTGATGAAATATATTATATGATTCTCTTAAATGAAATATGCGATATGATAAAGTTTAGCATAACAGATGTTAACGTTTTATTAAGGATACTGTTGTTGATGCTTGCTGTGGTGAACTGACCACTTTCTGCAAGTAAAATGGTAAGGAGAATCTAAAGGAGGTCATGCCAAATAAAAGATTTCCTTGTCAAAAACAATAAGAAAGTTTTGTTAACTCCTTCTAAAGCATAGATGTATTCTCATAATTTGGATCTTCAACTTTCACCAGAAGTACTCTTCAGAAAAAAAACTTTCACCAGAAGTTTAAGAGCTCCTTCTCTCCTCCTTTGAAGTGCCATACTTGTCCAAAAATATTGTTCACAAGTCAGTTCGGATTAGAAGAATTGTTATTTCATGACTCTGCTATAACCAAGAAAAAAATAAACAAGGAAAGGACATATACACAATTATTCGCAATCTTGTTTCCCATTGAAGTAACAATGCTTCAGATGTGTCTTGTCTAAACTAATTTTCCATTGCTGTGCACTTTTATACTACTTAGAGAAAATATGGGATTCATCAGGGTAGCTCCCTGCATATTGCAATCTTTTATCGTTTACATTACTTTTCTGTTCTCTTTTTTAACATATTAATCATTTTCTGTGTTGAAGGAAGCGAATATATTTTTTTATATTTCTTTCAGCCTCTCAAAGGGCCTTTATAGGCTATTGGATATAATGTACTTGCACACATTATTAGGTATAATGTACTTGAACACATACTAAATATGATGAGGCTACTAGATACAATGTACTTGGACACATTACTAGATACAATGTACTTGGACATATACCAAATATGGTGAGGCTAATTCTAATACTCCCCCTCAAGCTGAAGTATATACATC
The DNA here is from genome assembly GCA_000441515.1 of Elaeis oleifera. Taxonomy (NCBI): domain Eukaryota; kingdom Viridiplantae; phylum Streptophyta; class Magnoliopsida; order Arecales; family Arecaceae; genus Elaeis; species Elaeis oleifera. Next base: position 979,545 of record KE504674.1, on the reverse strand, counting down.
AACTAAACCCAGCTTGGAACATATAGTAGAAAAACTAGTAGAGTTGAGAGCTTTGATAAAGATGTCTGCGAGCTGATCTGTTGAACTCGTGAAAGGTGTCATAATCTTGCCATTCAAAACAGCTTCTCGAATAAAATAACAGTCCACCTCTATATGCTTAGTCCGGTCATGAAAGACTGGATTACTAACAATATAAATCGCTGCTTGATTGTCACAATGCATAACCATAGGCTTTGTATAAACAATCCCCAAATCCTCTATAAAGGACTTAAGCCACATCATTTCACAAGTAGTATGGGCCATTGCTCTGTACTCTACCTCTGCACTGGATCTGGCTACCACATTTTGCTTCTTGCTTCTTCATGTGACTAAGTTTTCTCCAATATAAGTACAATAGCCAGAGGTCGAGCGTCGATCATTCACAGATCCTGCATAATTTGCATCAGAGTAGGTCTTGATGTTTAGATATCTAGATTTTTTGAAAAATAGTTCTTTCTCTGGAGAGCTTTTTATATAATGGAGAATTCTGAAGGCTGCCTCCCAATGTCCTCTTTTTGGCTTGTGCATATACTGGCTAATCAGTCCAACTGCAAAGAATATTTGGTCGTGTAACGGTGAGGTATATCAATTTCCAACCAATCGATGGTACTGAGCTAGATCTGAAAAATCCTCATCATTTTCAGAGGGATTGTTGTGACTGGTAACCATAGGAGTGTTGATAGACTTATAGCCAAGAAGTTTGGTTTCTGCTAACAAATCAAGCGCATACTTTCTTTGAGAAAGACTAACTCCATCAGTATAGTAAGCAATCTCAAGACCTAAGAAGTACCTTGGCCTGCCAAGATCCTTGATAATAAAATGAGATTGAATATGTTGTTTAACTTTAGCTATGCCCTCGGTATCATCACCAGTGAGGAGGATATCATCTACATAAACTACAAGTACAACAATTCCTCGTGAACTTTTTCGGACAAAGATTAAGTGATCAAGCTGTGAGCATCGGTGCCCTACATTGGCAACAACCTGTGTGAACTTGTCAAACCAAGCACGAGGGCTTTGCTTCTGCCCATAGATGGTCTTTTGAGCTTGTATAGCCGATTATCCCCTTGAGCAACATATCCAGGTGGTTGCTCCATATAGACATCCTCAAGAAGATCACTATAAAGAAATGCATTCTTGATATCCATTTGAAAATAGACCAATCTTGATTAACAGCCACAGAGAATACAATCTGAACAGAATTCATCCGAGCCACAGAAGAAAAGTTTCATAATAATCAATCCCGTAAGTCTGAGTAAATCCCTTGGCAATCAAGCGAGCCTTGTATCTGTCAATAGACCCATATGGTAGGTATTTGATGGTAAACACCCGTTTGCACGTAGTAGGCTGAACACCCACAAGAGGGGCACAAGCTCCCAAGTATCACGATTGGTAAGAGCATTCATCTCTTCATCTATAGTGGCTTTCTAAGTTGGATCGGATAGTGCTTTCAAATAAGTCTTAAGAATAGACACTGAGGATATAGACAAGATAAAATGCCGAAAAGAAGGGCTGAAATGGTCTAGGAAGACATAATTAGCAATAGAGTGCATGGTACATGTACGTCTGCACTTGCGTAGAGCAATAGGAAGATCAAAATCAGATATCTCAGGGTCCGAACCCGGAGCTGGAGAAGGTAGATTGGATTGAACATGAGTTGTAGGTTTTTGACGGCGCCGATAAACTTGCAAAACAGGAGGAGCTGTTGGGAGTGTCTCTAAGGGCTGCTCAAAATCCGAGGAAGGGACAACTTGTAGTGATGGAGCTGGTGTAGGTAGAGGAGGTCCAGACAAGGGTACCAATGGAGCCTCAGAAGGAGAAAGAATGAGATAGACTCAAAGAAGTAACATTAGCAAAACAAAATGACGTTGGACAATTGGATCATAACACCTATACCCCTTTGTGTGCAAGAGTGACCTAAGAAACCACACTTAACAGATTGAGGGGATAGTTTGTCAATTTCAGGGCCGAGCAAGTGAACGAAGCAGACACAGCCAAACATCCGAGGATTTAGTGAGAATAGAGACTTATTTGGGTAAAGACAACAGAAAGTGTCTGACTAGTAAGAACAGAAGATGGAAGGCGATTAACAAGATAGCAAGCAGTAAGAATAGCATCCTCTCAATATTTTTTAGGCATATGCATCTGAAACATCAAGGTGCAGGCCATATTCAGGAGGGTATGATTCTTACGTTCAGCAATCTCATTCTGTTGAGAAGTATATGCACAAGATATCTGATGAATAATACCATTAGAAGTACAGATTTTTTAAATAAAGAGCTTGCAAATTCTAAGGCATTATTCGTGCGAAGAGTCTTAATGGACATAGAAAATTGAGTCTTTATTTCATATAGAATTCTTTAAATACACTAAAGACATTAGATCGACTCCGAAAAAGATATACCCAAGTGATCCGAGAACTATCATCAATGAAGATAATAAAGTAGCGAAACTCAAAATGGGATGACACAGGACTCGGACCCTAGATGTCCGAATGAATAATCTCAAAAGAAGTATTACTCTGACTATTGACACTAGAAGGAAAAATATATGATGGTGCTTGCCAAACTCATGAGCAGCACATGGCAAAAAGGACAAAGTAGAAGGAACAGACACAAATTTACTCAACGATGAGATACCAGGATGGCCGAGTTTGCAATGCCAAAGAGAGATCCAAATCCTGAGGAGCAGCAACAGCGGTAGTAGGTTCCGCATCCAGATAGTAGAGACCCTGCAACTCATGTTCGCCACCAATTTGCTTCCCAGTCCGGAGATCCTGAAAGATATAGTAGGAAGGAAAAAGTAACTGAACAGTCCAAAGAGTGGGTGAGGTGGCTTATGGATAGGAGACTAAAAAAAAATTAGGAACATAAGGAACTTTGTCAAGAGGTAAAGAAGAGGAGGCAACCATTGACCCCTCTCCTAGAACATGAGAAAAGGAGCCATCAGAAATAGATACAGGAGGATGAGTAGAAGAAAGGAATAAAGTAAAAAATAAAGACCAATTACCTGTCATATGGGTGGAGGCACCAGAGTCTAGAAGTCAGGACTTACCATGGGCAGCAGCTGATGCAGACCCAGAAGATGGAGATGCAAGGAATGAAGAGGCATGTGGCTGCAATAATCTATCATACTCCACCTGAGTAAGTGTAATAACATCGCTCGTGGTCTTAGAAACAGGGACAGCACTAATTGGAGCAACAATAGCTGGTTTAGCGGTCTTTGGTTTACCAAACTTCTGCCAGCACCGCTCCGAAGGATGGCTAGTGCGAGTGTAATGAATATACGAAGGAAATTGCGACCACGGCCCGACCACAGCCTCGGCCACATCCTCCAGAAGCAGCATGAGCAGACTGATCAACAGGTGTAGAAGAAAATTTAGAAGCAGCCGTGGTGGTAGATACTTAGAGCATACGAGCAAGGGCACTAGTCAACGATGGGATAGCAGAGTCAGACAAGAGAGACTGCCGAACATGACTGAGACTGTCATCCAATCCGGAGAGAAATTTGGCTACAAGAAATTCCTCATGTTGTTGCTTCAAGACTGTCACATCAGTAGTAATGGGATGATAAACAGTCAGTTCATCCCATTTACCTTTAAGTGCAGCAAAGTAGTCATTGACAGAGCGCCTATCTTGACGAAGATTAAAGATCTGCTCATATAGGGCATAAATACGGCTAATATTCTTCTCGTGCCTATATATCTCCTTGAGAGTATCTCATATATCTTTTGCAGTAGATAGAAACATAATATTAGCACTTACCGAGGATTTACAACTATTCAAAAGTCAAGTGATAACTGCGTAGTCATCGTCCTGCCGCTTATCCACAGTTTTAGTTGCCGTCTCACCATCAGAAGACTTGGAGGAAGAGGAGGCATTAGGAGGGGCATCGGTGAGATGTTTCAACTTGTGTTGAGAACCAACAAAGAAGCGGAAGGCCTAAGCCCAGAGGGCATAATTAGCACCATTCAACTTGATCGTGGTACCTAAAGGAATGGACTTCGGGACTTCCGAAGACGATGCCATATAGATCCGAGGATAACAGTGGCAGCACACAAGGAGAGGAGTCCTGATCACAGCATAGATAAGAGGAGGACCAGGGAATCTACACCATGATCAGAGTCAAAACAGTAGAGCAAACTCGGAGGCTGCGGGAAGGAGAGGAAGATGGCTAGGGTTTTGCTCTGATACCATGTTAAAGGAAGAGAATATATTTTTTTATATTTCTTTCAGCCTCTCAAAGGGTCTTTATAGGCTATTGAATACAATGTACTTGGACACATTACTAGATACAATGTACTTGGATGCATGCTAAATATGGTGAGACTACTAGATACAATGTATTTAGACACATTACTAGATACAATGTATTTAGACACATTACCAGATATGGTGAGGCTAATTCTAACATCCTGAAAGCTGCCTCCACAAAGCCAAATCCATTATCACATGCCCAGCTATTTGAGGCAGACAAGTTGTCTGTCAAGCTAAGTATTTTTCTTTTAATGTTCTGGTAACCTGTGGAAAGACATTATGTCTATTGATGTTATTTATAGCTAAAGGTATAAGTCGAAGCTTAAAATTTCTGGGTTCAGTTATTGGTGTATTGGTAAGTAAATCTGAGGTGTTTATTAAGGCATATAGGGTTAAATGATTTTCAACTTCTGAAGTGAGACTGGGTGCATGACCTTGAATGATGGTGAGTGTGAGAGGGGCCGAAAAGTTGAAACTTGAAAGAGTCACATAATACAGTTTAAAAGCATGCACTCAGATTTTTATCATTAAGAAAATGGTCATTTTCATTGTGAGGGAACTCATTTAAGATACCTGGAGTGTATTACAAGCTACAACTTTAAAATGTGGCATTTTGCTTGAGATGTGTCATTTAATATTTTCAGGGATGAAATTTGGAACGGGAAATTATCAGTTGAGCTTTATGCGGTTGATAATAGAAGAAAATATAAATCTAGGTCATTGTGGCATCTAATTTGTGACGATTGATTATTGAATGAGACACCTTGTCATTCTATTCTCAAATATCTGATTAGGCTGTTAAAACATAGTTAAATCAGATAGTAGATTTGCTGTTGATGTAATGATTATTATATGACTGTTTTCTTTTTAAAGTAGGTCAATTACATTGTCATGCTGTAGCTCTTGCTTGCAGCTACCATTCTGGCACACTGCTAGTCTGCTCTGTTCTTAACATTTTATTGTCCCTTAATCTAGGATGGCATACGAACAACTAGTTTTCTGCGACAAGTTTCACTTAAATGAAACTGGTTGGAGGAACTGCAGATTCTGTAGCAAGGTAAGATGGCTGCATTTTTTTTTTTTTTCATTTTAAGGTTAACATGTTATCTTCGGCTTTTGCCTTCTTGCTGTCTGGTAGTTATATTGAAAGTTGAAACTGGTATATGCAGCGGCTGCATTGTGGATGTATTGCTTCAAAGTCATCATTTGATCTACTTGACAATGGGGGAGTACAGTGTATTAGCTGCATGAAGAATTCTAAATGTGAATCTGTAAGATCATTTGTCTTTGTATTTATTGTAGACTCGCATATATGAGTTGGGTTACTCTTTCGGTGTTTGTGCTACATTTCTTTTTTGAGTTTTGGCATGTGGGACCATGTATGAATTAACCTAAGCTAACCATGCTTGATGCAGAGACTGCCATGCTCCATTGTTCACCACCACCACCACCACCACCACCACCACCATCAGATTGTTGGATCTTATTCATGTTGGCCTTTAGAATCCCAGGCGGAAGCTATTGGGGAATTGAGACAATAAATAGAATTATATTTATGACTATAAAAATGGTATAATATTCTCCATTAAAAAATAAATGTGCACCGCAATGCTATCATGTTACTGTTTGACCATATATTATTATCAGATCAACAGTTTAATAAGTGAGTCAGACATACTAGACCTTATTATCAGATCAACAGTTTAACAAGTGGGTCAGACATACAATGTCTAATCTATTAGATGTGTTTCACAGTTCAAACTTTGTCATGTACGATCCACCTATGTTGTACCTTACCATCTAATGGTTGATGATCTAGTCTAGCCCACTATGATCTAATGGTCATGACCATTAGTTTGAGGGCTTATCCATTGTCACACTTAACATTCAACTATCGGAAAATTATTTATGTTGGTAAATGGACTTGGTTCTATTCATTACTCATTCAACATATCCAGTCTACTTATTATAGGAACATTTGATTTGGTAAGGTCAACTTGATGCATCCTGTTATGTAAGAGGGAGGGAGTACAAATTCAATGCTTCCTACCATTCAATATCTGGTGAATAATTGAAGACATTTGGTTTAAGTTCCAACTTTTGTACTTTGTTCTATTATCATAATTTGGGCAATTTCAATGTTATGCTACATTCACCTTTTCATATATATCTTTTTTTTTTGAGAAGAATTTTCATATTTATCATTAATTATTTGATCATGTTTATGAACTACAAGTGTTGGAATACATAAATATTTTATCTCCAAATCAGTTACTCCAACTTATTGAAAATTTACCAGGCACAAATTCCTTGTGAAGTTATCCAAGAGCTTTTGCCTCAACCTCCTCAGCTTGTTCTTGCTCCATCTTCTGTGAGCCCTATGGATGAAAAGGAGGGAATAATTTTGTTGCTAGATTAACAATTAATGCTGGTGAACTACAGCATACTTCAGCTAATGGTGAAAGGGATAATTGTAAGGGCAGTGACATTCAATTGGGAAGTAGTACTGAGGGTGATGGACCCAGCATTTTGGTCTTAGCCCAAAGAGAGAGCATAAATGGATCATTTGGGCGCATACAACGGGAACAAGTTGCTCTTCATCTTGGAGAGAAGGGAAGTACATGTTTCACAATAAAAAGACAGTCCTATAGGGTCTTCTCTGGTTATCAATAAAGGTGACAGAAATGATACTGTATCAGATAAAATTATATATGAGTCACTAGCCCATGCATGCCTGAGCATAAGCTTAGGGACTTCAAACTCTGGCGACATGACCGCTTGTCTTAATTCAAAAATCCGCAGATTACATTTCCACTGTCTAATACACTTAATGGGGAAGGCAGCAGAATAAAGTACTATCTGCCTTTCAACAAGTGCAAAGGTCCCACCATCTTCTACCTATACCATTGAGGACAAGCAGTGGTGCTGATTCAGAAGCATCAAAGAAATGCTTTCATGTATGAGTGTTGCAAGGCCACCTGCTGAAGGAAGGATCCGGAATCAATTGCTTCCACGTTATTGGCCAAGGATCACTGACCAAGAACTACGTCAAATATCTGGAGAGTATCCACAACTTTTTTCTTTAAGTCTGAACTAAATATCTTTCTGCTTGCTGGTGGATTGGTTCGATATTGGAAGCTGCCTGTACGATGGTCCTTGTTATTTTGCACTTTTTCTCTGCTACCTTTTCTATTATTTCATTCCTTAACTTCACAACCTAAGTTCAAACTCTACGATTGTGCCATTATTCGAGAAGGTCCTAAGTGCCAGTGATGCAGGTCGGATTGGTCGCTTAGTCCTGCCTAAAGCATGTGCAGAAGTAAGCTCTCCAAGTTTGCTCGAAACTGTTTATGTGGCTTTCCAGTACATCAGAAGAAGATATTGATATTAAAATTAGTTCAGATTTGTATACTTGATAATAAGCTCAGCCTTTTTTCCCTGTGATTGATTTGCCTTCTGCTTTATGAGATGTGCGAACGCGCATTAGAGGTAGTAGCTTTCCTGGCTGGTCAATGCATTTAATACTGTTTCATGGAATTGTCATCGGCCATCATATCAAAAGAGCAGAGTCATTGGGTTGGTTGATCTGTTGCTGTGAAAGCATGCAGAACTATGATTTATCGATAACCTCTTGCTTGCTCTAAATGAGACCATCTTGCATACAAGATGTACCAAATGATGGTTAAGCATATGCATCCTTTCATTCTAAAAAGTTGAAATTTCTCTGTTCTCACTTGCATACTTAATGCCAATGCCTTCACTAGCTATTTATGTTCTAGTTTTATGCTTGGAATGCTATATCTAAATTCTCCTTTCTTCAAAAGTTTCTTTATTTAGGTTTATATCATTGTGTATGAGCATTTTATGCAGGCATATTTTCCTCCTATTTCTCAACCAGAAGGTCTTCCTCTAAAGATTCAAGATGTGAAAGGAAAAAACTGGGTTTTTCAATTCAGATTTTGGCCAAATAACAATAGCAGAATGTATGTCTTAGAAGGTGTCACTCCATGCATACAGTCAATGCAATTACAAGCTGGTGACACAGGTAGAATATGTAGTTGCATTTGATGACATCATGTTATTTCATCACCAGTTTATGCATGTGCTGTCAGCTCATCTTTTACTAAAATTATTGCGACAAGCAAGAGCAAAAAAGTCAGACTGGAAAATTGAAAAGACTTTGCACATATAATCTCATGCATGAAGGAACATCATATGTATCTTTTGACTCCCTTATCTCAAATTCAACTTTATGAAGCTAGATATCTTCAGAGAAAGGTGTCTTGCCGACTTGAATTTCAGGAAAATATGGTTATAGTGCCACACATGATCAACTCATTCAGTTTAAAGCAATAAAGAAGCTTTGCATATAATCTCTTATTTGGATTAGAAAAAACAGAGAATTTCTTTACTTCACTCTCGAAATTTTACCTTTGCAGAGCACAATTTCATTTGGTGTGACATGATTGAGATTCTATTTAAGACTTCATACATATTCCTTTATATTTATAAATACCTCATACATATATTTCATCTTGCTAAGTCAGTCAAACATACTCTTTTATTTTTGTGAATCTAAGTGCTTGAAGCATTTTTTTTCAGTATTTGTTTGTGTTTATAATATTGTTTTTCATATGATTTATTTTCCAACAAAGTTGGTAGAAGATGTGGGGAAACTTCAGTATTCTACCTTTCTCTCTTCTCATGGAGATTGAAACATGGGATGTAACAAGAGATGATAAAATGTATTATGTTTGGTATTTGTATGAAAGAGGACCATGGAGTAGTTGTTCCATCTTCCTTGTTGATCCATGATGAGGTTCTGCGGGCTAGACTTGGTTCTTGGCTAGGTGCTTATGCATATATGCCAAAGGATGCATTAATATCAAGTTCCAGCTATCTTTTCCTTCAGAGTTTCCATCTCAATTGAGCAAAGGCTTTGGAAGGACTCTCGAAAACTTGGCTACCTTCCTTATGTTAAGTGCTTCCAATATGTGAAAGTGGTAATACTATTCAAGGGCAATTGGAGGTATACTCTTGTAATGATTAAGAATTAAAAAAAATTACACTGGATTTTAGGGCTACAAATGATCTGAGCCTAGCTTCATGACTTTGGGTTGGCATGTTAAATATGAAGCTCAGCTTGGGCTTTACGTGAGCTCATCAATACCCATGTCCAAGCTCAGCTCCTGAGACACTTGAATGTGCTAGCTAGTGAGCTGAGGCCACGCTTATGTCTTTGTTGCGAGCTAGCTACTTTTCAAGCGCAGATGATGTATTAGCCAAGCCTTAAAACGTGACTTGTTCTCAACTTATTTCTAAGAACATGCTTAAATGAACCTGGCTATCAAGCTAGGGTAAAATTGTTCACAAATGTCTCAATTCGTTTACAGTTCTAACATGCTGGACCAAGTCTGACTGAACTGTCCAGCCTTATAGCCTGGTGCTCTGATGGCAAGGACACTACCTATGAACTGTCCGACTTGGACAACTATACAAAGAAATTAGAAATGGAATCAAATGATGTGGACAGTTTACGCGAGCTGCTTGGATCATATACCATAGGTTGGTTCTGCCTTCCTTAAAGAACACTTTTCAAGCTTCAAGTATCATGTCACTAAGGCATCAGTTACAATGAAAACAACATCTCCATCTTGCTTGAGCTTTAAAGTACTTCTTACATCATATGATTCACTTAAATGGTCTAATATTTTGACTGGTTTCTATGGCATTATCACCTTTTGGGTTCAATACTCAATTTGCTTTTATTAAAATGACCATGAGTGATTCTTAGCAATTTCTTCATGCTTTTGTTTCACATTACTCTAGCTGCACACACAATTGCAGTGTAGTTATGCTGCCATAGGTTCGATGAAGATGTGCTTTCCAAATATATCATTGATATCCATAGGTTATTGCAAGGAAGCATTCACATGAGGTATTTTTTTTTCAATGTTTTGATTTTGTGAATTGACAAATGAAGTAAACACATTTTGGAGAGTATTATAGCAACATTTCAGGGGTATGTCAAGGTTTTGCTAGTTCCTATTTCAACATCCAAAATTGATTAACAAAACATTGTCCGCTTGTTTGTCATTTCTCAATTTTATTATTTTGATGATATGACTCTATATGCTCCATTTTATTTGTAGATTATTCTATTTATTGGCTGCATATAGAGGTCCTAACAATAACATGGGGAGAAGATAAACAAAACTGCAATAGTTCTATGTCATGCACCATTGTTTATAGTCTATTTTGTACAAGTGAAGTTTTGATAAATTATATCTCCTAACAGCTAATTTCTTTCATATAGTTTTGTCCTGTCAGATGCTGACCTGTATTTTTTTTTTTAACACCCTAGACATGCACATTCTTTTCAGCAAGAGATGGTATTTGAAGTGGAAAGTATATTGCTTTAAGTATATGTTACTCATAACTATTTGACCAGCTCATATATGCTGCATGAGATTTAGCATCAATATGGAGTATTTTCTCATTGAGCTCATCTGAAGATCCTGTGTTAAATAAATGAGGTTCTCTTGCACATAATCCTTCTTGATCTTTTGCTAAATCTAATATTTGACTTATTCTGTGATATCCAGGCATATAACTTTCTTGCTTCTTCTATTCCTCATGTTTAACAGTAATTTTCAGCCGAATAGATCCTGAAGGAAAACTTGTAATGGGATTTCGAAAGGCAACAAATTCTGTTTCCTTGCAGGTAAGATGCTTCCTGGGAATTATTATTTTTTCTTCTTGATCATGATACCGCATGATGCAGGCTTCATGTCTAAGAATATGCATTGCTTTTCCATTAATGTAATCTAGCCTTTTCTTTGTCTCTTGAGTCTGTCATGCAGTTTGCGAACTATTTTATTTCTTATTTGGGAGGGTAACACTGTGTGGAAATAGCATAAAAAATTGTTAGTGGAACTTTGATCTTGGATTCTTATTAATGATTGAAGCAGGATTCACAAATTTCTGCCTTTGCTAGTGGTGCCATCAGCAATGAAGCTTTCTTTTCAGGAGTTATTGAGAACCTGCCTATAGTAAGTGGTTACTCTGAACTCCAGTTAATGAAGGGAACTGCAGATCCAAACTTCAGCACTTCATATTATCATGTAATTCAACTTACTAGTATGTTAGCTGATATAAGACAGATAAGCCTGGAGGCCAATCAAATGATGGATTGCCTTTACAGCCTTTATTAGCTCTTGAGAAGAAAGAAGCCGGAATATTGGACCCAAAAGCAAGAGGCTCCTTATGGACAATGAAGATTCTTTGGAGCTGAAACTTACATGGGAGGAGGCCCAAGATTTGCTACGTCCGCCTCCGAGTGTCAACCCTCGCATTGTTATGATTGAGGATCATGAATTTGAAGAATATGAAGTAAGTTATAGTTTTTAAACATCAGTTTGTTAGTTATCCAGCTCTCTGGTGCATTTGTTCGCAATGTAATTCTGGCCATGCACATTTGTTATGTCATGCTTTCTAGCTCCCTGTGGTGCTGTTTATACATGGCATTTTTACAAAGATGAATTTGCTCGCTCTCTCTCTCTCTCTCTCTCTCTCTCTCTCTCTC
>KE504674.1:937890-951161 GCA_000441515.1 Elaeis oleifera | reverse complement strand
CTAGCCATTCAAAATTCTGAGGTGTATGTTGGCTGTAGCATATCCATTGTAGGAACCAGATCGCACCAAGATGGGATCTATCAACCTCGGTAGATGAGAGGAGTAGTCCTATGATGATCGAAAGATTGAGTCCTTAAGCCCATGGCCATGGCAAAGTGAAATAATAGAAAAAATTTTCATTAGGATTTCACATTGGACTCGGATCGATCGATTGATTCATATGACTGATGTTGGGTTTGACGAGTTCACCTTAACCCTAATTCAGTCGGGACTCATGATAGAGGAACTCAACCACACAGGTAGCTGCACCAAGAGGTTCGTCTTCAGTTCTGATGGGTTGCTACCACATACTGCTAGGTGTCACTAGTGGATTTTGAGAGCAATTAGAATGATATTGATGATCGATCATTCTAATTGTCTGAATCAGAAGAGTTCTAGTCCATCGAAAGGAGTTTCGATGATGTCGATGATAAGATCACGACATGTCTCATTACCATACAGAATTGAACCTAACTGGGTTAGACAAACAAGGGTTAGGGTCTGGATGTCATCAATTGGACTAACCCAATTGATTTGGATAAGATCCAATTAGGTTCAAGAAAATCGTGCTAGCACACGATTGAGCCTAACTTTCTTCTCGTGTAATCTTTTCTGTCTCTACTGAGCCAAATGTGATTTGACTCATTTAGAGAACCTTGGAAAGATTCTTTCAGTCTAAATGAAGCTTGTCCCGCTCAGAAAAGGCTTGTCTTAATTCATGAGATGAATTTAAAACAACACCTGCTAATTCCTAGCACCTGTCAATTTCATTTTAGGACATCCGTCAAAAGTTGACATATGGGTCTCAAACTGAAGAGGATTCATTGGAGGGTTTTTGTGGAGTGTCCATATGCCAAATTAGATCAAATTGGATGCCATAATCAGATTATGGTGTGAGCCCAATTGGATTAAGTGGGGCACCCCAAGTGGATAAAGATGGAAGGACTCTTGATAAGCATGGACTCTTTGGCGCCAACCTTTGCTTGTGCTTATCCAAAGTTGGCGCCAACATAGGAGAGAGGGTGGGGGTTCTTATCTGATGTGATCAGATGACATCAATCCACCAATCAAAATTTTTTCAGAATTTATTAAAATTTTTTGATTGATCGAATGATGTGGCATTGCGCAGCGCATCAGGGTCTATATAAACCCTGCTGCGCCTAGGGTTTCAAGGTAGAAAAAGTTTTTGTGAAAACCATCATAACTGCTGCCTCCTCCCCTCTTCTCCACATCCTCTCTGCTCTCTTATCTCCCCTCTACATGTCCAAGGAGTTGGACGTTCATCTGGTGCAAGGAAAAGGCGTGGTGACGCGTGGAACAGGAAGGCTGCAGGACATCTTCGACAGACTGCTGCTCCAACTTCAGAAGGAGTTCTGAAGTATTTCTAAATTAGATAGAGATCTGATTTTGGAGCATAGATTTGCGAGGAGAAGACGTTCCAGATCCTACCCGAGTGGATACCGGTAGAGGCCAGGCGCTTGCGTGGCTACATTAGAACCTCAGGTTGTGCTGCGATCATCTACAGGGTAATTAGATTATCCTTGAGGTACTTCTTCTTTCATCATAGTTTTAGATTTAATTTTAGATTTAAATATCAGATAATAAATTAAATTTAGAGAATTAGATCTGAAATAGTGTAGGATAAACAATTTAATTATTCCATCCCAGATTTGGTGAAATCTGGAAGATCCTACACAGGAAAAAGATGATTTTCCTTTAAATACTACGGCTGATGAATCTGACTGTAATTCTTGACCTTTTGCTAAATTTTTGAACAGTATGGTATTGTAGCATAGTATATTATACCAAAAAATCTTCAACAAAATGGTGTGGCTAAAAGACATAATTGCACCTTGATGGACATGGTGAGGAGTATGATTGGTAATTCCTCATTATCTTTAAATTTATGAAGAGAAACCTTGAAAACCGCTATATATATTCTAAATCAGATATCTAGTAAGGCCATTCCTAAAACTCCTTTTGAGTTATGGATGGGTAGAAAATCAAGTTTAGGATATTTACATGTTTGGAATTGTCCTGCAGAGGCTCGATTATATAACCTGCAAGAAAAGAAATTAGATCCTAGAACTATTAGTTGTTATTTTATAGGATATCTAGAAAGATCAAAAGATTTTAGATTTTATTATCCATCGTACATTATTAGAATTATTGAAACGGGAATGTTAGGTTCATTGAGAATGGTGAAAATAGTGAGAGGGGTGAACCACATAATACGGTGTTAGAGGAAATAAGAGAATCTTTTTCTATTACAGTAACACCTAGAGATATTTCATATGAACATATTCAACCTAAGATTGTAGAACATCAACAGGTGGTTGATACATCACTTTCTGAACAGATTATTAATGAACCTGATCCGATTGAAAATAATCACAATAATCATACTGAATCTGAATATTATGGAGATCTATTAGAAATAGAAAATCAGCCATTCTAGATGATTATATTGTTTACCTACAAGAATGTGATTATGATATTGGGATGAAAGATGATCCAGTTCCTTTAAGGATGCTTTGAATGGCGATGATTTTGAACTGTAGTTAGATGCCTTGAAAGGTGAGATAGAATCTATGATTAAAAATCAAATCTGAAAACTTGCCGAATTACTTAAAGGATTTAAGCCTGTAGGTTGTAAATAGATTTTTAACAAGATTTCAAAGGTAATATCAAAAAATGTAAAGCTAGACTTGTAGCAAAGAGATTCACTCAAAAGGAGAGCATTGATTATCATAAAATATTTTTTTTATTTCTGAAAAAAATTATTCAGAATTATTATGATATTAGTAGCTTATTTTGACTTAGAGCTACACCAAATAGATGTCAAGACTGCGTTCTTGAATAGAGATTTAAAAGAAGAGGTGTATATGAAATAGCGTGAAGAATTTTTAGTGTAAGAAAACAAAAGGCTGATATGTAAATTAAAGAAATTCATATATGGTCTTAAACAAGCTTTCAGATAATGGTACTTAAAGTTTAATCATATCATTGCCTCCTTCGGATTTAAAAAAAAAATTGCTGATCAATGTATATATCTGAAGGTGAGTGGAAGTAAGTTTATATTTTTGATTCTATATGTGGATGATATCTTACTAGCCAGCAGTGATTTGAGTCTCTTGCATGAAACTAAAAATTTCTTTTCGAACATTTTGACATGAAAGATATGAAAGATGCTTCTTATATTCTTGGTATAGAATCCATCGTGATAGGAGTAAGAGGTTGCTCGATTTATCTCAGAGAACTTACATTACTAGGATCCTAGAAAAGTTTGGAATGCCTAGCTACTCATCAAGTGAAATGTCATTGTTAAAGATGATAAATTCAATAAATTTCAGTATCCTAAGAACGAGATTGAGAAAAATCAAATGAAGGATATATCCTATGCATCTGCAGTGTGTAGTCTGATGTATGCTCAAGTATGTACTTATCTTGATATTAGTTTACTTTGAAATGCTTGATAAATATTAAAGTGATCTAGATATGGACCACTAGAAAGCTGCCAAGAAGGTGATGTGCTATCTTCAGGGGACTAAGGACTACATGCTCACTTATAGAATGATTGATCAATTGGAGATGATCGATTATTCAGATGCAGATTATATTGATTACCTCGATAGTAGGTAGTCCCTACAAGTTACATCTTCCTGTTGGCTAGTGGAGCAATTTCAGGGAGAAGTATAAAACAGTGCATTATTGCCTGCTCTACTATGGAAGCCGAATATATAAGCTACTATGAGACTTTTTCACATGCTTTATGGTTGAGAAAATTTATCTCAGGCTCGAAATTATGGATTCCATTTCTAAGCCACTGAGAATTTATTGTGACAACTCTGCCTTAATTTCTTTCTCTAATGGTAGTAAGATGACCAATGCAAACAAGCACATTGATGTTAATATCTTACTGTAAATAAGAGAATTAGTAGTCATCAGGTGTCTATTGATTTTATTGATACTACTTGTATGATAGCTGATCCTTTGATTAAAGATTTGGTGCCCAAAATTTTTAAAGAGTATGTAAAAGTTATGGGCTTTATCATTGGGACATTTATTTTATAATAGACACTTATTTTTGAGATATCTTAAAAGTTTAGTGACTGCTATTACTTTTGTTTAATTATTATTTGTATACATTATGATTAATTTTATCAAAATTAAAGTAAACAGAAGTGTCATTCATATGACATAATAGTGGGACCATTATCATAGGCATTATGATTTTGATAACCTATGTACTCCAGTATATAAGATTGGATTAAGTGAGAATTATTGATGTCATGATACATGAAAACACTACTACAAAATAGAGCTACGACAACGGTTGAAAATCACTATCGTAGTCCAAAAAATCGCTGCCATAGCCTATGACAGCGGTTAGACAACCGCTGCCACTGTGACCGTCGTCGTAGGTCTATGACAGTGATTTTTTAGGCTATGATAGTGATTGCGTCAACCGCTGTCATAAACAAGATATGACAGTGATTTTGCAATCGCTGCTATAGCAAATCTATAGCAGCGGTTATCCAACCACTGCCATAGAGCTACGGCAGCGGTTGTCCAACTATGGCAACTGCCACCGTAGCCTTTGATCGGTCAAAATGGCCGACCGTTGTCGGACGGTGGCCAGCTGGCGGGAGGGGTGGCGGTGGGCGATCAACAGCGGACAGTCAAAGAGCGGTCAATGCACGATCAACCCCTCTTGTGGGATTTGAACCTGAGCCATTGTCCAGGTTCGGTGCTTCACTTTACCAATGAGCTATCTCTGCCTCTATGCTTTAATCTTTTTTTAATTGTATTCTTCATACTTTTCTTCTAAAGATCATAACTTTTGATCCAGAGGTCGGATTTAGATAAATTTTTTTTGATTTTATATAACTTTTCAAGATCTATGTGGCTGCGATGATGATTTTATAAAAAACATCATTTTGCCTCTTAAATTAGAGTTTTAAAAAAATTTAGTCGATACTGACAAACAATTTTGAATGATTACGTAAACATGTAATAGTGAAATCGAATTTCAAGTATATCTTCATCGTTATTATCTAAATAATTATCGTTATAGTATCGTCACAAAAGACTGTCTCGATTCGATAGTCTTGGCTATGTCGATCATTAAAATTCAATTTCGACGGTCAAAAATGATCGCATGATGATCTAATAGGTAGAGACCACTGATGGGTCCAAAAATTTGTGACAATGATCTCGATAGCATTTATAGCACATTATCAAAATTTCACTTCAATCGGACATCATTATCATGATCAATTTAGTACGAGATGATTTCAGCTGTTAAATAAAAATAACTGATCAAAAAGCGAACGATGTCCGATTAAGATAATTTTTAGATGAATGATCTTTACTACTACTTTATTATTTTTATGATGGTGATCGTAAAATTCAAACCGTGCATATATGAATAATTTAAAACTATATGTCACTTACTAATTCTTAAATTTTTAAATAATTGTACTTGTGCTTTTGTAAGATGTGCTCAAGTAGATTTCAATATATATGCATAGTTTAAATTTTATGATTACCACCATACAAATGATTAAAATATTAATAAAGATCATTTATCTAAAAAACATCTCTATCAGATGTCGATTGGCCTTTTGATCACTCATTTTTATTCAACGGTCAAAATCATCTTGTGCTAAATTGATCATGCTAATGATGTCCACTTGAAGTAAAATTTTGATAGTATGCTACAAATATCACCGAGATCATCGTCATAAATTTTTAGACCCATCGATAATCTCTATCTATTAGATCATCATGCGGTCGTTCGTAACTATCGAAATCAAATTTTAATGATGGACATAGCTAGGGCTACCGGATCGAGGCGGTCTTTTGTGACGATACTCTTACGATAATTATTTAGATAATAAACGGTGAAGATGTGCTTGAAATTTGATTTCACTATTACAAATTTACGTAATCATCTAAAATTATTTATAAGTATGGACTAAATTTTTTAAAACTCCAATTTGAAAGGTAGAATGATATTTTTAGTAAATCATCGTTGTAGCCATGTAGATCTCGAAAAGTTATATGAAATAAAAAAAAATTACTTAAATCTGATCTCTGGATCAAAAGTTGTGTCAAAATTTTTATCTACCACAGCGGTTATTACGAACCGTTGCGGTATGTCAGACCTACCGCAGTGGCTACGTAATCGCTATCGAAGGTTCGACTTATCGCTATGGTTATTTCGAACCATTGTGGTAGGTCATACCTATGGCAGCAATTACGAATAACCACTGCTGTAGGTGAGCCTACTGCAGTGGTTACGGTAAATCGCTACGGTAGGTTATTCTACTGCAGCGGTTATGTAAAATCGCTGTAGTAGTATAACTTACCATAGTGGTTGCGAATAACTGCTGCCGTAGATTCTACAGCAGCAGTTTTAAAAACCGCTGCCTTATAAGCGCTACTATAACCTCATTTTGTAGTAGTGAAGGGAGTATGTCAATTCAGATGTATAACCGTCATGATCTATATTAATAATTTTATTTAATCAAAGTATAAGGGATCTTTCAAGGAATAGATAATTAGATAAATTTTAAAAATGAGTGTGTACTCGTCAGGTCGATTTCAAAATTTGATTCAAGACTGTTGTTTTAAAATTAACTATTTATTTTTAAATATTTTGAAAATTAAAAATTATTTTAAATAATAATATAGACTAAGTGGAAGAATATTGGATTTGACTATTAATGTGCGATCTAATTATCACTTAGTTAGGTTTAACTCTTTGGATCAATCACATATACTGAATCAATTACAATAAGTCCAATTAATTAAAGAGATCTGTTCCTAACAAAATTTGGATTGAAAATTTAACTCTAATTAAAATTAATCTTTTGATGGGACAGGATAAATATAGATATAAATAGAGATATCTTAGTCCTTTCTTCTACTTTTTCTATGAACGATTTCTATTAATTATCCATATTAAGGAAGATGAAAAGAGAGAAGACCAGATATCCTATACGAGAAGATCAAACATCCTACGGACTACGTAATCGTTATATTGCATAAATAATGATACAAGATATAATTTATTTATAATTTAATTTTTGACGTAAATATAAAAGTACGAATCAAACATAACAGAATTAAAATTATCTAACAGAATGATGATTTAAAGCTAACAAAAACATAATCTAAAAATGAGCAGCGGTGATGAGAATTCGCTGAGGGATTTGCTGCCGAGTTATTTGGCATAATATCAATTCCAAAAAGGTTGCGAAATTTTTAGTATCGGCTAAAGATGACATTCACAGACCTAAGCAGTCAAGCCACCAAAACCAGGCAATTGTAGCAGAAAATGAAAAAGACAAGGAAACGTCCACTTGACGATTATCCTTGTAAAAACTGGAATCCATTCGCAACAGAAGCATTACACTCTTCTTTATCTACAGGTTGTCATTCTAACCCCATGCCTATTCCTGAGGGGTAGATGGGCAGATGAACAGAAATCTTATATTTCTATATATGTAATCGAAATACAAATTACAAAATGTAAGGAAAATAATGAAAATACCAAAGGTAATAAGAGAAAAATCTATGGACAATTAGAACCCTTCCAACCCAGGCCTCCGTAGTGTGGCTGAAGGTGACTTCCTAACAACATTTATGCTATTGTCTTCCAATGAAAGAGCAGAACAAGTTTGAGGGGGAAGAGGCATGGTAACAGATGTTCTCGGTGAATGCAATGGTTGGATTCTTGATGGGGTGAAGGTGAAAATTTGATTGGCGTGGTGCGGTGATGATTCCATTGAGGCTGGGAGACTTCAGCATCTGTTTGCCTGCAACAGCAGATGGTTCTTGCAGGCGAAACCGGCAAGGGTATTTCATGTCCTGAACACTCTTGAGGGATTCCACGATGGTCCTCATGGTAGGCCTCTCTGAAGGATCCTTCTGAAGGCATTTCTGGGCAATATCAGCAACAGTTCGGGCAGCTTTGGGAGGGAACGACCCTTGATGCGGGGGTCTATGATAAGGGATAGAAGGCAATCGTCAGCAAGAAAGGGTCTGCTCCATTTGATGATGTTCCTCTCTTCTTTTCGATACCGGGTGTCAAGATTCTTCCGGCCGGTCAGCAGTTCAAGAAGGACTATGCCAAAACTCCATACATTACTCTTGGGAGTCAGCAATCCTTTCTCCAAGGTCTCCACAGATAGATTTGCAGTAGCCTGAAGAGTGGAGGTTTTACCAAAGATTATAAATCACAAAGCAACCACTGAGTGGTAAGAGAATTTTCAACAACTATTTCTAGATAATTCACACATGCAATAACCATATAAAATCATCAATTAACTTTCTTATATAATGATTTTCAAAGTTGGAGGGCAAGCCTTGGTGCAAGGTTAAGGCTGCACCATTGCCACCTAGGTAAGGGTTTGGAACATGAACACAGCCTCTCTTTATGCAGGGGTTAAGGCTGTGTACTTCTAACCCTCGCCAGACCCCATAATGGTGGAGGACCCTCTTTTTTTTTTTAAAAAAAATAATGATTTCAATGTTGCTATGGAGTTGCATGTATTTTACTCCAAACTGAGAGATATAATAACATATTGCTGGAAGGAGTTCAGCACACATAGTTGACTATAATTTTTCTCAGAAATAATAAAGGTAAATGTATTTCTAATTTGATAACATTTTTTGAGAGTAATGTCATAACAAAATTTAATTGCTAATCTGTGGAGTCAAAAAGATCATTCAAGTGCATGAGGTTGCATAAATTGCTCTGCCTTATGCAAAAGTTTTTGAGATATGTGCCCATGGGACCAGCAAATGAGGAATTCTAAGTAACTGGGTGGGATGTACATTGATCTATCGATGCAGACAACATTAATTTTTAATTATGAAAACTGTTACAGACATAATATGCCCTTAACACGAATGAGTATTGCATTTGCACATGCCATAACTTACTAGAGAATAGAATGGCGTATGTGGTCATTTTGTATCATATCAAAAATCGTACTTACAGCAGTGCAATTTGTGATATCTGTCTCTGGAGTGCAGCTCACACATCCATATCCTGATAGCTTTGCACTGAAATCTTTATCGATTTGTATATTTGAAGTTGAAAACTCATTGTACATGGCCTATAAAATATAGCAACGCATTGTCAGATAACAATCAGAAGTATGCCCACAGACCGCAACAGAAATTGAGAAAAATCGCCCTTAGATTCTCAGGGACAATTCCCTAATTTCTAAGAAAGGGCACAACAAACTCATCTATATTAATGAAATGGTCATCCACAACTATATTAAATAAAATTAATTATATCAGCAGAAAATTCAGTGATGCTGCCTTCAGACAATAATATGATTTAACATTTATGACATTTTAGGGTAAATGTATTTGCTAAATATATATTTTCTGAATGCTACCTGAATGTTTAATCAACATCAAGAATTTCAAATTTCAATGACAAGTTAAATTCACCTTATGATATGGCTAACTACACCAGAAAATCGGAGACCTGAGTAGTTTGGTAATCAAATTACGGAAAATAAGGTCACTCTCATATAATGTAAAGCCTCTTCAAAAACTTTTGGAAACCATATATGTCATGTATGGAATTTTCTTAATACATATCAAGTTGCTGAGCAAGCCATTTGAAGTAAACTGCAATTCTTGTTGAGTGCTATTAGTATAACAGGAAAAAGAGCACTCATAGCTAAAGTTCAAATCATGATGTTCAAATCAACAATGAAACAGGTCCAGGATGAAGTTCAGTAACCTGAAAAGGCCCTTCTTCATGCAAAATACAAGACCTCGTGCAGCACAGAAGGCTACTTTCATCCGTGTACCCCAGTCAATGGAAGGACCATCAGATCTCCCGTAAAGCAGTCGATCTAAGCTTCCATGGTGAAGCCTCTCATATACCAACGTCCGTTTATCAGAGCCCTCGCATGCATGAAACCAAGCAGTTTACAAAGTTGAGGATGCTGTAAGTTTGCTAATGTGTTCACCTGATTCACAAATTCCTTCAACCCCTGAAAGATTTGAACCATATGTCTTATTTGAGATAGCCCCAGGCAATTTAATCAAATGTCAGAATCATAAATATATGAATAGGTAGGAAAACACAGCTTTGGACTAGATATGCACACAACAAATGCAAGTCATTTCCTTCAACTCCCAACTCTCTGCTCAAGTTTTATACAATAGTAATTGTCAGAATTGTGCAGAACATCGCAAGGATGTTAATTACAGGTAGTACTTTCAGCCTTAAAAAAAAACTGCCATTGGCAGGTGAATTCAAGCAAAATACAAGTAGACATCGTAACTCATATACACATGCACTGCTGGCAGGGTAATGAGTCAACCATATGTAACCATGTAAAAAGATTAGCAATACTACTAGCTTCCACATTTAGGAAATACATACATGAGTGATTCAATTACACAGATTACAACTCCCAGGATGTCCAGATAACACTGCTGCTTGGTGTAAAATCAACATGCATGGCATGCAAGTATACCACAAAGTTTATTGATGTGATGTCCTTCAAGTGGCAAATAGTGATATCAAACAAGCTGCAATAAAAGTCTTAGATTTCTGAAAAAAGTTAGAAATGGTAGAGAGCAATTATGATGGTTATTAACTGGATCTAGATGGTGGAGGATTTCAAATGTTATATTGTACAAGTTCTACAAAGGTTGGAGTCAATTTGGTTGGCTAAGTCAGGTTGTTATATGATTCTCTTTTCAAGCATGTGGTTTTGTCTTTATTGTAATTCAATCTTACTGTCCTAGTTAACAGGCATGAATCTTCATAATTAATTAGAAATAGCATACTTTAAAACTTCACAGGTTGCACCTTCAGGGAAAATGTCAGAATAAACAAAATAGATAAATAAAAGTAAAACAAAAGAAAAGAATGCATCAGCACCCTACTATGGACAGCTATGATATCTATGCATATGCTACCTGAGAGGAAGGCAGCAGACGAGTGACTGTGGCTTCAATCCTCTTGGAAACCACAGTATCATCACCAAACGTTGCCTTGTAAACTGTGGATGAGATACCTTCTGACACACACCGGTCAACAGAGAATTGTTGGCAAGCAGACAAAATCTCTTCGAAGGAGAAATTCCGAAGCCCTCCTTCCCCTGATGGAGGCAAAGGCAGAGGACCAGAAGTTAGAATTGGGCCACTGGCATTGCTCAATTTGAAACTCCCCATATTCTTCGAAGCAGAGGTTCCCTGTGGTGATGGTAAAGGGAGAGGTAGGGGATTTGTAAATCGCTGTTCTTTACTGATCCTCCTCTTCCTCTAAATTCTTCTTGGTCATCCAATTCTATCGATGAGAAAGCATCCTGATCTGGCACGACAAGGCTAGAAGGAGCAGATAATGCTCGTGCTCTGCTGTTGGGTACTCGACTGGCTGATTGGGCAGATTTAGTTCTGTTTCTGAAACTTGGAGGAGCTGACTGGAGCGATGGGCCATGAGATTCTGGTTCAGGAAGTGTAGTAGCTGTATTCTCCTTAATACTAATAGGTTTCTTGTTAACAAATTGCCAACTTTTCTTCTTCTTATAGTTCCAAATGGTGAAGCAGCCCATCTTGTTGAATATTTAAGAAACAGATTTATCCTGCATGTAGAGAGCATAGAAAGTGCACTGTGAGAACAAATAGTAATAATAATAAGAGTAGTACAATGAGAAAACCTCAAGTAGAACTGAAAATTGTTTACCCCATTTAAGAGAAAGCACAAATCCAGCTGGTTTGCATCAAAATAACTGTTTGAATTAATAGCATCATTGCATGCTAATGCCACATAAACCATGGTTTCATTGAACTTAAACACAAATTGTGTTATGTTGGGCAAATTGAAATATCAATTGCTAACAAGAAAGTCACCTAATGGAATCAAAAGACAATGACATGATACAAGCCACCGGAATACATGCTGTCCTGCCTCTCCTCCATATGTCATAACAAGAACTCCAATCTCTTACAATTAAATTACAACCAGGATTGGGGTAATTCGAATGAGAAGTACCATCTCATCAAAATTAAGTAGCGCTCCACAACCTCGTGGAGGGTATTCTATCCTCGAAGTAATCAACTCAGCTAGAACCTCCCAAAACCATCTCAACTTGCAACAATTTTGTTATATATGAACATATAAGATCTTTCAGAAAGTATAGCCATAAACCGAGCAGAATGGAGGAAAAGGATTCATATAGTCGACCCCAGTTAGTTTGGACTAAGGCTTAGTTGAGTTGAGTTGCAAGAAATGGGAGAACCTATCAACCATTCCATCAAGATGATCCCTTCTATTATCATCGGAACTTTTGCAGAACTACCACAAACAACAACCTAATATCCAACAGAAGATTCCAATTTAACTAATTCCTCCCCTGAATTCTACCATTATGAACCGAATTCCAAGAAGATTAGACAATTTGCTATGAATTCTTATTTACTGGACAAAATCAAGTCACCGCATCTTCATTTGGATGAAGCCCCAACTGCCTCCAAACATTTATTCATATCACCCCATGAACAAATTTCCAAAAACGATCAACAAAATCCTGTAATTCTAACCCCACCAATTTCGCCCAAAACCCCACAAACGTACGCCAGAAAAAAATAAAAAAAATTCAAAACCACTCCATCCGCAAATCCCAGAAAAATAAATAAATAAATAAAACCCATCAAGCAAAATTCCTGACAAAGCTTCCATCTTTGTAAATAAGAGATGAATAAAACCTTCAAGTTTCAAGAATCCATCCTAAACCCGATTTCACCAAATTCGATCAAAATTCCTCGAAAAGGAATAAAAAAAATGAAAGAAAATCCAACCTTGGAGGAAAACCTCCAGTTTCGCCAAGCGACGCTGTTCCAGGAGCAACCGGTTCGTTAGAGAGACGGAGAAACCCTAATAAGGTGGAGATGGAGCGTGGGGAGAACGAGAGGAGAAGGATTTAAAATAAAAGAATAAATGGTAGAATAGTAATAGTAGCCAGAAAGGGAAAAAATTTAAAAAAAGGGAAGATGACGAAAAGAAGAGAGAGAAAGGGAAGGTAACGGTGACGGAACGGCACTGGTCAAAAGGTCGGAGATATTGCGAAGGCTACGGCCTGACGGCATTCCCCTGTCCAGCCCCTCTCAAAAATCGCCCGTCCCTAGGACTGAATTACAGCAATGCCATCCAGCACCTATCAAGCATCCTGATTGAATTTTTT
>KE504674.1:867085-887949 GCA_000441515.1 Elaeis oleifera | reverse complement strand
TTCATGTAGATTATTAGTGGGTAATTAAGTTTGAATTATCTTATCAAATAAAAATCCAAATGGAAAGAAAAATTGGATCCAACCATGTGCTAGCAAGGTTACCTTGAACCCAATCAGATTTCTCTAAACCCAATTGATATTTTATAAGCTCAATTACTTATTTCAGACCTAATTTCTTTGTTGTGTAACCTCATAGGTTCAATTCTATCTGATAGTGAGATATATAATGATTTCTATCAAAGTATCGTTGAAACACTTTTCAATAGGTTGGAACAATTTCACTCTAACTCATTAAGAATTATTGATCCAGAATAATCCTAGTGAGCTCTCACATTCTACCAATGATACCTAGTAATATACAGTGGCAATCCAGTAGAACTGAAATGAACCTCTAGGTGTAGTTAACATGTGATTCAGTCCCTCTATCGTGAGTCTCGACTAGATGGTAGGTCCTGGATAAATCGTCAAACCTCAATATCAGTCATATGATAGACTCGATTAGCTCAAGTCCAATTGTGACTTCTATAAATTTTTTTTTATCAATCACACTACTGTGACCACAGATTCTCAGACTTAGTCTTGCAAATCCCATAGGACTACTCCTTTCTACCAAGGTTGATAGATCCCATCTTAATGCACATCTTACTCCTACAGTGAACCAACTGTCGTCAATATCTACTACAAGGGCTCATTGAGACCCATATTTATGTATCAATCAAACTCTAGCAGCCTCACTGGGAGCAGTAGTGCCATCTCAGGTCAAAGATCAGTCACACAACTATAGCATCGAGATGATCACTGACGATTGAGTAAAATCTAAGTGATTTTCGTATGGTCATGTTCAGTACTTGTAGTTCTCTAATAACTATCCACACTCGTCGCTCAGTGTCTCTACATTGTAGACTAGGATCCCATCTATCCTGAAAAAAATGATCTGTGAGCCAGTTTATTCGGATCGATCACCATCCTCATGATGATCCTATGATCGAGAGTATTTAAGAATTAAATATATATCTCTAATTTTTAATTTTTGAGAATATGTATCGAAAGTTAATTTCATGGATGATTTAAAGACACATCACATTTGAATGAAAAATAATTTATCCATTTTATTGATCAAATCAACGTATTAAGTACAAAATTGTGTCCTAGATTTATTGCAATGTGTCAGCCATATTGGTTTCTAGAACATACATCTAATAGCTACAAGGCGCTAGAGAAGAGGGAGAAAGAGAGGGTGGAAGGGGGAGAGAGAGAGGTAGGTAGGGGAGAGAGGAAGGCAAAAGAGAGGGCCCTGCTGGCTGTTGGCCATTGGAGGAAGAGATC
Organism: Elaeis oleifera; assembly: GCA_000441515.1. Classification (NCBI taxonomy): domain Eukaryota; kingdom Viridiplantae; phylum Streptophyta; class Magnoliopsida; order Arecales; family Arecaceae; genus Elaeis; species Elaeis oleifera. Next base: position 886,623 of record KE504674.1, on the reverse strand, counting down.
CATCAAAGGGGTCTAGCACTCAAAGAGTAGAGAGAGACAGATGGATGAGAAAGGGTGAGAGAGAATGAGAGGGGAGGAGGGAGAGAGAATAAGAGAGAGGGGAGAGGTAGAGAGGGAGAAGAGGGAAGAGAAAGAGAAAAGAAGGCCAACGGCCAGCCGACTCGGTTGGCCATCAGAGAAAGATATTCCTTAGAGAGTCCTTGGAGATTCAAGAGTAGAAGGGAGAGAAGAGAGGGAGAAAATTTTCTTCGGAGCTTCTTTCTAGAAAGCTAGAGAGAGGGAGAGCCGCCTATTTTCCTTCTTGATGTCATAGGAACGTTTGGTGCATGTATCATGCCAATCCATCTTAAGGTCTATCACCAAGTGTATAGGGCTATCTAGTTTGGCATGGTAAGTGACACCTATGGAGATCAATTCTAAGAGCTACTCATTGAGAGGCTCCATTGGGCAATGGTGGAGGCTAGAAAGCATGCCTATGCATTTCAGATTATAGAATTACTTTGGCTTGGTTGGACCTTTCAACTAGAATTGATCAAATAATGATATATCTATTGGACCATATTTGTCCACCTGATGACATATCCAATTTTCAAAGATGTAGTAGACAACTAGCATCATGACCTGGCAATCTAAGACATGCGATCTAAACAACATTATGTCATCCAAACAGCATCACAGACATTGGCATCTGGCCGATCCCTTATAGGAGATCGATAACTCGATGAGGTCTATATCATCGGGTGTCTACAAATCCCATACCATTTCCGCCCCAGTTCTCCATGAGCTGTCCTCCAATTCGGATGCTGCAAGGAGCTTCTTGGCCCACGAAATCTATTGAGTTGGTATTCTGTTACAACAGTCCACTACTTCTTCAGACATGGGTGGAGGCAGTAGGTCCTGTAACAACCTGCTGACATCCACTACTCTGGCTCTGACAGCCACTACTCCGGCTCCGACTGACGATAACCACCTAATAAACTTTTTTATAAAAAAATGGTAGGAGAAAAAGAGAGGATTGTGGACACTCTACTCTCATTCTCATCATCTTTCTTCTACTTTCTTTCTCTCTGACACTCTCTGACTTAACCACTGGAGGGTCCCCCGCCAGAGGACCCCCACCTTCTTCTCCGACTTGTGCAGACTTTCTTGTAGGTCTATAAGGTCCAGATTGGAACTCGACTACTCTAGCTCGATAGATGGTCCGTGCTATCCTGCCACCTCATCACCTCCGTCGGAGAGGTGCAGTAATAGATTGGCACTAGAGAAAGGGTCACTCTGCACTTTTGCCTTATTTCTAAAGGAAGATAGTGAGAATCCAGTGCAAACCATCTTACCATATCGCTCCGGTAGTCATCACTACATAATATTTCCAATGAACTGGCCGCTGGGGAGCAACCTTCCCAATAGTCTGCTATGATTTATCCAGACTCAATTACCACACTGGCCGAGCAAATTTAAGCACTCATAATTACTGTACAGCAACTACAATAGGGCAATGTAGCAAGGACACAAGCTCCTCCGATAGCCCCATTTTATCGAAGCCACTGGACCCACATAGAAAGCTTTGGATGAGGGCATCAGCACTTGAATGCGGCTCAAATCTCGCACTGATGGTCACGATCGACCGAATCGGGTCCATGTCGCTCGTCTCAATGCCCTTGGAGCCCAAGGAGAGATGATCTATGAGATTGATTGCCGAAGCCCTCCAAGGAGGACTACACCTTAGGCCTATGACGGCACTACTCTCGGTGAGAAGATGAACTCAAGAGGAAGATTTGGAAATTGAAATGCCAAATTGGCAAATTTCAGGGAGCTAGACGTCAACAGAATGATGGCTTCAGCTTCAATACTCAACCACTGTTCTCTCGAGAAATTCTGAGCAAACCAATCTCACATCAGTTCAAGATACCATATGTTGAGCCTTATGATGGTTTGATCGATCTGCTCGACCATCTGGAGAGTTACAAAGCCCTCATGATGTTGCAGGACGAATTTGATGCCTTTCTCTACCTCGTCTTTCCAATGACTCTCAAGAAGAGCACAAAAATCTGGTTCTTCAGCCTCCAATGAGGATCGATCCACTCCTTTGAGTAGTTGAAAATGCAATTTGTGTTGCGCTTCGACTGTCAAAGATCATAGTTGAAGAATAATGATAGCCTCTTCTCTATCGAGCAGAGACAAGGAGAGTCGATAAAGAACTATATGACATGTTTAATGCCATCATGCTTGAAGTCTGTGACTTCAACGAGTCCGTCACCATGTCGGCAATGAAATGAGGACTCAGAGATGAATGTCTCATCTTCTCCCTCAATAAAATTTTTTGAGGGACTATGCTGATCTCCTTGCCCAAGCATGAAAGTATGCTCAAGCCAAGGAAAGCGAAGTCCTTCACCTACAAGGAGGAGGAAAGAAGATCGACGAGAAGAAAAGAAGTAATGAAGAAAATCATGCGGCCCATTAGGAAAATCGCGGAGCTCAAAGAGAGGGAAGAAATAACCACCCTCAGAAGCAGCAGAGGATGAGGAGTACCCAACGGTGCTTCCATGACTATATGCCTCTTTCTGCTACTCGTGGTCAGATCTTGATAGAGATCAAAAGTCGGGACTACATATACTGGTCGAAAAAATTGAGGATGAAGTCATGCTAAAGGGATCGGAAGAAGCACTACTACTTCCATCGAAACCACGGTCACGACATCGAGGAATGTCGTCGACTGAAGGATGAGATCAAGGATTTGATCCATTGGGGTACCTTAAGGAATATGTCTGGAATAAAGAAAGAGCCCAATGGAGGGGTCACATCAGTCTAATATCGATGTGAATGATAATCTCGACAATAATCTAACTACTGGCATCATCAACATGATCTCAGGACTGACTAGCGATAAGGGGCAGGAGAAGAAGAGGAAGCTGAAAAATCCACTTCAAAGAGATGGCGAATCAGGAAAGCATACTCACTCTTGAATGATGTCATTTCTTTTCAAACAATGATGTAACTGAAGTTCAATCTCCTCATAATGACATTGTCGACGTTTCAATAATAATAGCGAATTATGATGTAAAAAGAATTATAGTTGATAATGAAAGCTCCATTGATATTTATTTTATGATGTATTCTAAAAAATAAAATTGTCCAAAGAACAACTCAAGTAGGTCAATACACCATTAATCAGATTTTTTGATAATATTGTACCTATAGAAGGCAAAGTGGAACTACTCGTAATCACAGGCAAATCTCCTCGATAATTGACCATGCTGCTCAACTTCCTCATAGTCAAAATACCTTCAACATATAATGCCATCCTCGGACGACCTGGATTACATACACTGAGAGCCATTGTCTCAACATATTGCCTCCTCTTTCAGTTCCCGAATAAGAATGGACCCAAAGAAATGAGAGGTGATCAACAACTTTCGAGACAACGTTTCATGGCAATAGTTCAGGAAAACAAGTCCAAGGAAATTATGCCAATCGAAGGATCGGACCTAAGAAAGGAAGATGATCAAAGTCGAGGTGAGCTGGTGGAACAACTTATTGAAGTAATACTCAAAAACGATCCTGACCAAACTATCAAGATCGGAAGTCTGCTGTCCGAATATCTCAAAGTATGGCTGATAGACTTTCTTTGAATAAATGCTGATGTCTTCGCTTGGTCAGCGTCTAACATGCCAGATATCTCTCCTAATGTCATTACTCATAAATGAAATGTTGACAAGTGTTGCTGCCAATCTCCAATGAGATGGTTGGCGGTGAGCCGAATTGTAGCGCTTGTGTAGTGGATGATAGAAAATCTGCAAAACAAGCCCTCTTGTCAGAAGTTGTTCGGTGGGAGATCCTTCGATACCTAAGTCAGCCGGAGAAAGAGAATAGTAGAGAGCCAAAAATGAGAGCCCAAAAATTTATAATTAGTCCAACTTACTTGGTCTTCCATAACTTATCACTTTATATAGAGCAAGAAAGTCGTTATTGTATAACTCTCATCCCCGAATACTTGAGATATGAGAGGTATGGCATTTACTATGTAGTTATCTCATTAACTGCTATTAAGATCGAGTAATGAGCCGCTCATGGACCACTATTGCGCTCTATATTTGTAGGTAGTTAATACTTATGTCGAATAACCGTCATTTAATCTCAGATCTGTAGGACTTAAATAGTTGGTATGGTGCTGAGAATGTCATCAATAAGGTGTCGATAATATATTGAACGTTGTCGGTCAATCATCGATTGTGTTGAACCAATCGATTGAATGCCGACTTGGTCAAATCTTGCTGATCTAAGTCGGCTCAATTCATAACCAAGTCGGTGCGGAGATGAAGAAGAAAGATAGTCATCGCGCACTTAGTCAGTAAAGAGACGAGGAGGAGAGATAGTCAGCTAGGCGACGAGAATCTATCCCAACACTTGCCTCCCAACTCCTAAGTCTAATTTTGTATCTTTAATCGGGTGAGAGGAGTTAATTGTCATACAGATCTGAATTATTTTTTTCAACGATCTTCACTCATTATTGCTTTAAAAGCTTCATCCAGCCATTTCATCATTTTGTGGAGTGAGCCGTTGCTTTATCGTTTAGTGAGATGTGCGACGGCTCTATCGCATCATAGGTTACAGTAATAAATATCGAAAATCATTTGAAGCGATCTTCCATAATGATTGCAAAAGATCGGACGGTTGGATAATAATTCGTTGAGCGATCCGAGTAGTCCACATGTCAGTCGGTCATTTGCTCAGTTTGTTGTCACAGGAATCCAACTTATCTGGCACAATCTCAATAGTGGTGCATCAAAAATCCAAAAAGATGATCGACTGAGATCATCGAAATCTCCGAGGAGGTCATGATTTTCTGTGTTGATCATGGCCATCGAGTGCATCTATAAATAGGAGTTGTTTCCCCTTAGATATCCTTCCGACTCCAGAGTTTTCATCTCCAACCCAGAGATTTTGTCCTTGGTAAAGTGTAAGATTTGTCACTCTAGGATGGTTTAGGCTCCTTCATCATCGGCCTTCTACCTCCTCGCTGATTTCTTCATCGTCGTTGGTCCCTCCTTCATCGTCGTCAGTTGTTTTCTAAGGTTAAACTTCTTTCTCTCCTCTCTTAGGTTTTTGCCTCAGAAATGGCTTCATTCGGTAGAGAGTCTGAAGATGAGAACATGATGGGAGACCAAGATTCTCAGACTCCAACTGTCTGGAGGGAGACCGAGGATATTCCTCGGGATGATCCTGAAGATGTCTCTTCTCGACAAGATTGGCCTGATCTTGAAGGGTTGGATGAATGGCCAGCTCCTGAGAATCTTTCTAGGCCTCTTCATGAGAGGTCCGAATTATCTGATGTCGATATTGAATGGCTAAGGGATCATTATCACATCCCTAATCAATATCGATTGATGGCGCCCAACGAAGATGGTCGGATTGTCCACCCTCCGAACGGCTACATTACCGTCTATGAGGAGTTCCTCTGCTTGAAACTCCGATTTTCTGTACATCCTTTTCTTGTAAATATTTTTTGATCTATATGAGAAAATTCCTGTCCAATTCACCCCAACTCCATTAAGATTTTATCTTCTTTTATTGTTCTTTGTTGTCTTCTTCGTTTTGAGCTGTGAATTTTCTTTTTCGTGCTCTTTTTATGTTGAAGAAGCATCATCAAGAATGAGGATGGTGGTTCTTCAGTCTCCAATATCATCGTCAGTTTATTACCGGATTTTTTTTTCTATCCATGGATAGAAGAACAAATTCTTTTATGTAGCCGCTGACCATCCCTGGGGCTTTGATTGGGTTTGGACTACACCTAGCTTTTTCCTGAATAAAATGAAGTAGTCTTGGAAGAAGATCAAAAACAATATGACCTTCTGTTAGGCATCCAGGTTCCCCCACAACAAGAGCTCCTCGAGGAGCAGTCATTGTACAACACCAGAATAAGTCCGACCAGTCACTTGGATAGATTTCCTTTTATGCATTTTTGGAGCTTTTTTCGTCAATTCTCTTTTGTGCTTGTATTGTGCTTGTAGATTAACTTCTTTCTTTTTTGACTTGTAGGCATGAGGATCTTGGCTGAGTCCATTCGCCATGCCATCAAGAAGAGATCGAGTTCGAGCCTAGCAGAGCTTCTTGGGGTCTATCGAAGAAATCAAGGGAAGGATCTTCCCCTCGGGTGTTGAAGAGCATGCAGCCGCCGTCCCTACCCTGATCTCCATCGAAGCGATCTTCGCCGCCACCTCCCACTCCAGTTGTCATTACTGACGATGACATCATCATCGTTGAGGCCCTAGCCAGACTTATCAGCACGGTCCAGGCCTTGTCAGCTCAGGGTGAGTCGGGTGGCGACTGAGCAACTGGTCAGAGAGATGCCGACTGAGGGAAGGCCCCGATGCCCCCCACCTTCACCACCGACTATGGTCTTTTAGATTTTTTCGGGAGGCCTACATCATCCTTGGGATGCATATCAAAGCAATTGATACAGTACTCCAAGATCATCGACTCATTGGGGAGTTGATGAAGATGGTGATGTTGCCCGCTGATTGAGAAGAAAGAAAGACTCGCCTAGTCAGAGAGATCATCTCGAGTTTCTATGCATCGTTGATATCGGTAAGTCTTCAACCTTTCTTTCTCGATGTTGAATCACATTTCTTTTACTGAATAGTTGCATCTGTCGAATAGGTGATTTAACGAAGTTTTCTTCCTTTCGCAATTGGCACACGAGATAATAATTTTATATGAGGGCTTGACCGCTTTCATGCAGCTCAACTCTCAGTTTGAAGACAAGGCTCAGACTGCAAATGCTTAGATCAAAGTCATCGAGAAACTTGTCCATGCTATTGAAGAGTGAGAGAACAAGTATCAGTAGAAGATTGCTCTACTGGAGATCGAGTTGGCATCTTCCTGAGATAAGACTGCCAGCTTGGAGTCCCAGCAAAAAAGTATAAGGAAGAGTCGGACATGCTGAGGGTCGACTTCCAAAAGAAGATAGAGTTGGCAGAAGTCGCCCTTAATAAGGAGAAAGGCAAAAGGCAAGAGACTAAGAAGTTCACCCAGGATTTGAAGGAAAATTATTGATGGTAGAGACTTGGGCTCAAAAGCAGGTTTTGGCACTGGCCTAGTTTGAGAGTCTCAGGAGTGCAAGAATGAGATCGTTGAAGGCTCTATGATTGCTTACCGACTCGGGTTCGAGGACTGCAAGAAGTCTATCGGTCGTATACAGCCCAAGTTGGACCTGAGTAGACTGCAACCAAGAATGCTCCCAGAGAAGAAGGTTTGGGGAGCGACGAGGAAGCAAGCAACACAGAAGACCATCCTCCAACTCCATGAATTTTGTTTTGCCTTTTGCTTGTATCTTTGCTTTTATGCCTCAGCTATGTGCCGAACTTCTTCATGTAATAAATAATCTTTTTTTCAATTCTGACTTGTGCATGTTTGCAAAGTTTTCTTTTACTCACTTGTCTCTATGAAGTAACTAAGTAAGATAGTCAGTAAGACTAAGTAAAATAGTCGATAGAAAGTTGCAAACCCTTAATCGAGTAGATAGACTTAAAAAATTTCTAAGTCAAGCAGTCGATTTTTGTAGAACATCTCATCGAATTTGAAACATAGTCGTCAAATCGAAATATTGTCATAGATCATTCCATCGACTCAGAACATAGTCGTTTAGAGAAAGTTTCTCTAATTTATTTTAGACCATTCGATTCTTAGTCAGTCGGATGAAAGCTAACTAACTACTTTAGCTAATCGAGTGTTAGCTTTTATTATGCTTTTTTATTAATTGGATATTAGTCGAATAATGTTTCATTGGGTACTAGCCGACGATACAATTATATGGTCGGGTATCAGGCGACCATATTATTCAGTGAATTACCGAATATTTGAACTAGTCGGTATAGAATTGTAGAAAAGAAAATCTTTAATTTATAAAGTAATCTTACTGGTAGTACATTTATAGATTCTCAACATTTCAAGTCTGAAAAATTTTTGTATCATTCAAGTTTTAATTTTGTATGCCCCTGATTGTAGAATTATCGAGATTTTGTAGGAGCTCTCTCAATTCGAAGATAGTTTTTTTTTGCTCGATCGGTTTGAAGACTTCATCTCTTCTAAGGATAATGTCTCCTACTTGAAAGATTTTGAGCTTGACCTGAGAATTATAGTATCGGACTATCTTTTATTGATAGGATGCCATCCTTAGTTGAGCTTGTCTTCGAGTTTCATAGAGCAAGTCTAGATCATCTCATCATTTGTCTGAGTTGGTCGATTCATCATAGTGTTCTATCCGAGTTGAAGGTAAGTCAATTTCCACTGAGATCATGGCTTCCATCCCGAATATCAATTTGAAAGAAGTTTCTTCGATCGGGATCCGAGAAGTTGTTTGATAAGATCATAAGATACTGTAGAGTTCATCGATCCAATTTCTTTAGCTGAGCCTAATCTTATTTTTAGGCCTTGTAGTATTGTCCTGTTAGTCACCTCAACTTTTCCATTGGATTGTGGATGCTTAATCGATGTGAGTTTATAGATAATGTGATATTTCGCATAAAACTCTTCAACTTGGTATTGTTGAATTGTTAGCCATTGTCAATGTTGATTACTCAAGATAGACTAAATTGACAGATGATAGATTTTTATAGAAAGTCGGTAGTCTTCTTTTTCATCATTTGCGCTAGTATTTCAGCTTCCATCCACTTGATGAAATAGTCGATGGCTATAATGATGAATTTTTTATCCACTGACAGATGAAAAGGATCGGGTATATCGACTCCCCATTGGTCAAAAGGCCATGGCACTGAAGTGGTCATTAGATGACTTGACGAAAGTCTTTGAATGTTGGCAAATTTTTGGCATTGATTGCACTTCTGCACTAAATCGGCAGCATCTTTCTGCATTGTCGGTCAATAATATTTTTGTCAGAGAATTTTATAAGATAATATCTGGTCCCCTAAGTGGTTACCATAAATGCCTTCATGCACCTTTCGAAAAGTATAGTCGGCTTCAGAAGGATGAAGACACTTGAGTAAGGATAGAGACATTGATCTTTGATAAAGTTGATCATTGATCAGCACATACTGAGCTACCAATCTTTTCATTCGACATGCCTCAGTTGGATCAGTAGTTAAGGTTCCATCAATTAAGAACTTGATGAATGGGTCGATTCAGCTCGGTTCATGACCAGCTTGGACTTGGTGCACCTCTTCTTCGAAGTCGATACTTGGATTCTCCAGATGCTCGATGAAATCTTTTCTAATTCGCTACATCTGGAGGTATGAGTCGAGACAAGAATTAGCTTGGATATTCTCCAAACGGGGGATGTGGAAGATCTCAAAATAGTTGAAATTTACTTGAAGAGATCTAAGCTTCTGGAGATACTTGAGTAAGACTGGGTCTCGGACCTCATATTCTCCTCAAAATTGTCTAACAACCAACTGAGAGTTGGTGAACATCTTTGCATTTTACATCAAGATTTTTGGCTATCTTCAATCTCGCTATCAATGTTTCATACTCGGCTTGATTGTTGGAGACCTTGAAAGCAAACTGATGAGCATATTCGATCACCATCCCATCGATGTTAGTCAAAATGAGACACGTACCGCATCTTTTGATATTTGAAGCTTTATCAACATGTAGAATCCATGCTGGCTCCAAAATCTCTCCTTGAGATTGATCTTCGATTTATCTATCATCGGTTGGCGTGCATTCGACAATAAAATCGATAAGTATCTGAGCTTTCATAGAAGATTATGGGATATAAAAAATATTGAACCCACTGAGTTCGATTGCCTATTTGGCCATTCTCTCCGAAGTGTCTTGTCATTGCAATAAAGTTCTCAAAAGAAGATCGATCAAAATTTTATCGAATGGATTTGAAAGTAGGGGCGTAGTCGTCAAATAGTCGTGATAATTATGAAGATGACTTTTCAATCCAAGAATATTTTATTTCGACTCTGTGCAAGATCTGAGTTATGTAGTAGATGGATTTCTGCATCTTATTTTCTTCTCGAACTAGCACTGAGCTAACTGCTTCAGAAGTTATAGCCAAATATATAAACAGCTCCTCATTTGTATTTGGTTTTGTCAAGAGTGGAGAAGAATTTAGATATTATATATAAACAGCTCCTCATCTGTATTTGGCTTTGTTAAGAGTGGAGAAGAATTTAGATATTGTTCAAGTCATCAAAAACCTTCTGACATTCTTTTGTCCAAGTAAAGTCTTTCTTCTGTCTAAGGATTTTAAAAAAGGGGAGGCATCATTTTACAAACTTAAAATAAATCGGCTAAGGGATGCAATATGTCCTGCTAACTTTTGAATATCCCATCGAGAAGTTGAAGGCCTTATATTGAGAATAGTCTTAATCTTCTCGGGATTAGTCTCAATGCCTTGTCTTGTCACCATGAATCCAAAAATTTTTTCGAAGTCATCCCGAAGGCACACTTAGTCAGATTCAGCTTCATTTGATATTTTCTCAAGGCGTCGAAAACTTCTATTAGATTGTCGATATTGAGAGAAGCTTCATTGCTTTTTATGAATATATTATCAACATTGACATCCATATTGCGATCAATTTGATTTTTGAAGATTTTATTGACTAGCCTTTGATATGTAGCTCCAACATTCTTAAGATCGAAAGGTATGACTTTGCAATAGTACAGGTCTTTATCGATAATGAATGCCAACTTTTTCTCATTTTTGGGTGCCATCCAAATTTGATTGTACCCGAAGAAGACATCCCTAAAACTCAGCAGTTGATGGTTTGGATAGCATGGACTAGTTGATCAATTTGAGAATGTAGAAAGCTGTCTTTTGGATAAGCTTTATTCAATTCAGTGTAGTATATGCATATCCTCCATTTGCCATTAGTCTTCTTGACCATCATGATGTTTGCGAGCTATTTATCGATTTCTTCGTCGATGACCTTCTATCGCTCGGGAGTAATTTTTTTTTCTTTTGTCTCACCAACTTGTGCTTGGCATCGATATTTAGTCGGTGGACAATCACATCAGAGAGAATGCCCGGCATGTCGGATGTAGATTAGGCAAAAACATCAACATTCTCCCTCAAAAAGGTGACAAGCTTTTTCCACAGATCATCACTCAACGACGATCTGACTTGGATGATTTTAGTCTGGTCTTCACCATTGAGGAGCACTAAAATGAGTTTCTCTATGGGTTCTCGTCGGTTTCTTCTTCTCTTTGATCTAGTTTGTCAATAGGAAGAGCTTCAGTTGGCTTCTTCCTTTGATCATAGTTAAGTAACATTATCGGGCCAACTGTTGATCTCCTTTCATTTCACCAGTCTCATTCTTCTTCGAAAAGTGTACGAGCAAATGATATGTTGAGATAATTGCTCGGAGTGTATTTAGTCCAAATTATCCCAATATGACATTGTAGGTTGAAGAAATCCAGACTATGAGGAAGTTAAGTTGCATGATTGATTGTCGAGCTTATTGTCTGACCATGACAGAGAGTTCTATCTCTCCTTCTACTTTGATCGAGTTGCCAGTAAATCTGATTAAAGACATGTTGACTAGTTTTAGTTGGTTAGAAAGTCACATTCGGAAGAAAGCATCGTAGAATAATACATCAGTGGAGTTTTCATTATCAACAAAACATCGTTTTACATTGTAGTTAGCTATTGTCATAGATACAATAACGGCATCATTATGAGGAGTTTGGACTCCTTGTAGATCTTTCTCAGTAAAAATGATGTCATCATTTCTCCACTGATATTTAAGGAGCTTTTCGAGTCATCTGCCCCCCAAAGTCTCGATCTTGTCAAAATCATGTTGATCACATCCACTGTCGATAGGACGTGAGTTTCTTCCTCGGGACATAGCTGTGGTTGAGGATCAGCATGCAGTTGCACAGATCAGTCCCACAGGTACTTTTCAAGATATCTCCATCTAATTAGGGTTTCGATCTCATCCTTCAACTGGATGTATTGTTCGGTATCATGACTATGGTCATGATAGAACTGATAGTAATGCTTCCTAATGTGAGATGTCGGTTGCGACTTCATCAGCTAGGGTTGTTGGAGGTAACTCTCCCCTTCTATATCCATGAGGATCTACGCACAAGGAGTAGTAAGAAGGGTGTAAGAGTCATACCTGCTATCGAAGTTCTTTATCTTCAGACTTGATTGAGGAGGCGGAGCTTCCTCCCAATGCTGGCTCGGTTGGGCCCCGTGGAGGTTCCACCTTTCTTTATCTTCTTTTGACCTTTACCTTCGGATTGGTGCTGGCCAGTTGCACCCTCCTCGGTGTAGATGTACTTTTGTGTGCGCTTAAAAAGGTTGGCATAGGTTTGGAGAAGCAATTTATCCAGGAAATAGGTAAACCTAGAGCTTTGCAACCCCATCTTCATAGTCGAGATGGCTATCGATTCGTTAAGGTCTCGGACCTCTAAGGTGGCGGTGTTGAAATACATCATAAAATTTCATAAAAATTCTCCATCCTGTTGTTTGATAGAGAAGAGACTGTCAGAGGTTCATGGCATCCTTCTACTGATGCTGAAGTATGTCACGAAGAGTTGTTTAAATTGCTCGAACGAATGGATTCTCTCTGGTTGAAGCCTGGAGTACCAGACTTGAGCAGTCTTCCAGAGAGTAACTGAAAAGGCAATATAGAGGAGGGCATCGGTTACCCCTGGAGAAGCATGAGAGCCTTGTAGCTCTTAAGGTGGTTGAGTGGATCAATGGAGCCATCGTACGGCTCGATCTATGACATCTTGAACCAACTGAAAATCGGCTCGTTCAGAATTTGTTGAGAGAAAGGTAGATGAGTATTGATGCCAAGTTCACTAGTAGAATTTCGATTATTTATGTAGAGCTGATCTAGTCGGCGATCAAGCTTCCTCAATTTTCAGCCGTATTCATCCAACCTTCTCTGAGATTCGTTGAGATGCTGAGAATATCCTAGGGTAGAGCCTTTCCCAGAAGAACTTGATGGAGATCATGGTCTCTTTCCCTTTTGTGAGATTCATCGAGGGAAGGACATCGGCAATCTTCAGAGTCGGCATGTGGAGCATGTCGGGAATCAGGACGTGGTGAGTGTCAGACGGGCCGATGACTCGTCCGATGAGAATATTGAGTCGAGTGGCATGATGAAGAATAGGGCTGACAGTTGTGCCTGGATGACCCATCCCATGGTGCAGGTTTCTCCGGCCGCCATTGCTGCTGCTGCTGCTTTGCAGTTTGTTGGAGAGTGTGAACAGCCTTCGTCAGTGTCTTCATTTGCTGTACCAAGACAGCAAATTATTATTGGTCCGTGGTGACTACTGATCATGAAGTACTGGGCTCCGTGAGGATTGTCAGAAGTACATCACAGCACGATGAGCATCGAGCGAAACTGGTAGAAGCACTTTATGCTCTCGTCTTGGCCATGATGGGTCTTGTTGAAGAGTTTTCCTCTCTCCCTTCCTGAAGTGTCAAACTATTGCTGCCAATCTTCGATGAGATAGTCGGTGGTGAGCCGAATTGTAGCACCTGTGTGGTGGACAGCAGGAAACTTGCAAATAAGTCCTCTGGTCGGAAGTTGTCAGGTGGGGGATACTCCGATACCTAAATCAACCGGAGAAAGGGAACAGTAGAGAGCAAAAAGCAAGAGCCCAAAAGCTTATAATTAATCCAACTTATCTGGTCCCTCATGGCTTACCGCTTTAAGCAAAGAAAGCCGTTACTGTGTAACTTCTGTCTCCGAATACTTAAGACATGGGAGGTATGGTGTTTACCGTGTGGTTATCTCATTAACTATCATTAAGATCGAGAAATGGGCCGCTCATAGGCAACTATTGCGCTCCACATTTGTAGGTAGTTAATACTCATGCCGGATAACCATCGTTTGATCCCAGATCTATAGGATTTAAATAGTCGGTATGGTGCCAAGAATGTCATCGGTAAGGAGCCAACTATATGTCAAACATTGCTGGTCAATCATCGATTGTGTTGAACCAAGTTGGTCGAATGCCGACTTAGTTAAGTCCCGCTGATCTAAATCGGCTCAATTCATAACTAAGTCGGTGCATAGATAAGAAAAAGATAGTTGTCGTGCACTTAGTCGGTAGAGAGGCGAGGAGGAGAGATAGTCGGCTAGGCGATGAGAATCTACCCCAACAACAAGCATCATCACCCTATTAGATAAAAGAAAGAAGCTTCACCTCGAAATGACAGAAGGTGATTGATGACGAGGTTGATAAACTTCTCAAGATAGAATTCATCCGAAAATAATTATCCAGATTGGATCACCAATGTGGTCATGGTGAAAAAGACTAACGACAAGTGGAGGATCTGTATTTATGATATTGATCTCAATAAGGCTTGCCCCAAAGATAGCTTTCTTTGCTAAGAATTTATCAATTGATTGATATCACCTCAGGCCACAAACTCTTGAGCTTCATGGATGCATTCTCTGGCTACAATCAAATTCGGATGGCACCCGAAGATGAAGAGAAAATAGTCTTCATAATAGAACGAGGACTATACTGTTACAAGATGATGCCATTCTAGTTGAAGAATGTAGGAGCAACTTACCAGCACCTCATTAACAAGATCTTCAAGGAATAGATTGGCCATAACATAGAAGTGTATGTGGATGACATGCTCAAGAGCATTAAAGCTGATCACCATATTGCCGATTTGAATGAAGCTTTCAATGAACTCAAGCACCACCAAATGAAGTTGATTCGAGCAAGTGCGCCTTTGGAGTGAACTCTGAAAAAAATTTGTTTCGTGGTCACTCAACGAGGAATCGAAGTGAACCCAGAGAAAATCCAAGTACTTGTATAGATGAAACACCCTATCAATAAAAGAGAAGTTCAATACTTAACTGGAAGAGTGGTAGTACTAAACTAATTTATCTCAAGATTGGCCAAAAAGTATCTTCCATTTTTTAAGGCAATAAACAAGCAAAGGACTTCGAGTGGTCAGAAGAATGCCAATCTGCCTTTGAAGACCTCAAAAATACCTGGGATTGGCATCTCTTCTGTCCAAACTGTTGAAGGTGAGAAACTATACCTATATCTATCGGTCACCTCACAGGCAACAAGTTCGATTCTTGTTCGAGAAGAAGCTGGAGTGCAAAAATCGATCTATTACACCAGCAAAGTTCTTAGAGATGTGGAGGCCAGATATATGAGGACTAAGAAATAATTTATGCAATCATGATCGCTAGCAAGCATCTTCGATCATATTTCCAAGCTCACACTGTTGTTGTACTCATCTTGGTATCAGCCCAAAACAAACGTCATTGATCCGAGTTAACGATCCGAGTCATCATAAAACTCTCATCACATCGGAACAAATCTGAAATAGTATTCAACTACTCCGACCTTATCAACTAAGCATCATAGTGACAGAGAAGCTCGCTTCGATGCATGACTTTGGAATTCGATCAATGAACTACTTTCAGTATGAATACTTCGGATTGAAAAGTGGGAGTAAGTATTGGATCATAATTTGTCCACTTGATGACATATCCAATTTTCGAAGATATGGTAAACAACTGGCATCGTGAACTGGCAATATAAGACACGTGATCTGAATAATATCATATGATCAGAACAGCATCGTAGACATTGGCATCTAGCCAATCACTTATAGGAGATCAGCAACTGAACGAGGTCTACATTATCGAGTATCTATCGATCCCATACCAATCCTGCCTTAGTTCTCTACGAGCCATCCTCTAGTTCAGATGCCACAAGGAGCTTCTTGGCACGTGGAATTTGCTGAGTTGGTATGCTATTACAATGGTCCATTACTTCTTTAGATGTGGGTGGCAAGCTCTATAACAACTTACTGACATCCACTACTCCGGTTCTGACAGTCACTACTTTGGCTCACACTGGCACTAACCGCCTAACTCTATAACAACTTACTGACATCCACTACTCCGGCTCTGACAGTCACTACTTTGGCTCACACTGGCACTAACCGCCTAACAAACTTTACATAAAAGAATAATAGAGAAAAAAGGAGGATTCTGGACACTCTACTCTCATTCTCATTATATTTCTTCTACTATTCTCCTCCTCTGACACTCTCTAACTTAGCCATCGGAGGGTCCTCCATCGGAGAACCTCCACATTCTTCTCCGACGCGTGCGGACTTTCTTGCAGGTCTAGAAGGTCTAGATTGGAACATGACTACTCCAGCTTGATGGATGGTCTGCACTGTCCCGCCACCTCATCACCTTCGTCGGAGAGGCGCAGCAACAATATGCATATTTATATTTATTTTATTAATAAATATAAAATAATATAAATATTGACTAAGTATCAAAATTTATATTCATATTTATTTTAAATAGACGTGGATCCCTAGGATGTCAACTATATAGAAATAAATGGAGATATAAATTATATAATTAAATTTTATAAACCATCAAATCAGATATTATATATGATTTTGAGTGATATTCTGAATTGATGTGTGTATCAAAGGACTCCCCTACATGGTGGTCCATAAGGCAACTCCTAGACGTACTTGGAACGGTGGAGGCCAAAAATGCCTACCCCTTATATCAGATAAACATGACTTAGCATTAAATGCTTTCTTGCGTTGTTGTGGAGAGATCTCCAGCGAATGGATGTAAAAGGCGTTCATATCCTAGCATGGCTCGCTCAATATGAGTCCGGTTTGGAAGTTCTTCAGTTCAAGTTTTTCACAGTCGGCTTCTACTGTAGATTTCTTGACAACGATGGATTTGTTATCCTTGTTACAAAATCATTTAGAAAGCAGCAATGCCAGATTAAGGTATACCTTTGGCTTGTTTTAAAGAACAAATTTCATATAGATAAGATCTTTATCAAGGAGGGATAGGTTGTAGTTGTAATACAGAATCAATATCTCCTCTTCTCATTAGATGTCTATTCATCCGGAGTATTTAGGTTATTTTAAAATCTTATCTAAATGTTAAAAGATAGCCATCTAATTTTATTTTTTATAGACATTTTAGAGTGAAAGACATATTCAACCAACATTTAGAGGACCATAGGATCAATTATTGATGTCTATATTTTGATATATTTAGATTGAAAAAATAAAAAAATTATTTTCATTGACAAATATCCATTTCTTTAGTTCTATAAAGGATCTTACTTTTTTTTTATCCATAAAAATTCTTATACCGGAGAAAATGATTGAAGCATAGCATCAAATTTGGACTTACTCTAACCGTGCCTTAATTCTTTTTCTCTTTTTCGGTATCTTTTTAGATTTTTTTATATATATATTATTTAAATTATTTAAATAAAATGAGGAAAGTACCCTATTTGCTCCGTATTCTATAAAAAGAAAATCCCCACCCACCAAAGACTCCATCGTAAAAGGCAGCAACTATATAATAATATCCATCAATTAATATAAACATATTTACTTGGAAAATTTTGAAAAAATCCTTCTCAAAAATAAAACCAATAATAATAATAATAATATATAATTTTAGGAATTTAATAAGCTCCGTGGATCTCTCCATTCTCGTGCAGGGATTGATGCTTCACGACACATTCCTAGTATGTATTGCAATGATCCCACGTATTGCACCGATTCCGCTCATGGCATCAAACCTCCCTATCGTATGATGCACGATTGACCACATGTTAAGAGTGTTGCAGTCCATTGTGATACGAGAGAGCGCATCGCATATCAGAAATAGCTCAAAGCTCAACTTGTTAGCAGGAATACTTTAGGGTATAAAGTTCACGCAGCATTATATGTGGTTGGCCCCATCCATCAAAGTGTCAAAGCATTCACCCATACACAATCACATCGAAAGAATATTGTTTAATGAACTGGTATAATTTGGCCAACCATGCATGGGGATTGGTCTTAGCTTAAAGTGACTAGCTTAAGTAGGCTACTTTCTAGGCACCTAGTAAATTTTCTTAAGAAATTTGCTAAGAAATCATGAGTGAATGATGGCCAACCTTAGCTGCCCCCCATATCCAGCCCAAATGCTCAATGGGCTTGGACGTTTAGCCCATTTTCCCTGGCGTTTCCCTTCTTTCTTCTTCTTCCTCTGCTCCCCTCTTTTTATTTTTTGGGTAAAGTGGCATTACTTGGACTGATGAGCTAAAGGAATAAACTCGGGCAACCTCTGCTGACAATGTCAAGTGGGTATGAAGTGCCCGGTGGGATGTTTGGTCGATCACAAGTTTTTTTGAGGAAAGGTCGATCGGAAGTTATTCGCACCAACCACAAATGGATGAAGTATGACTGGAAGAGGAGGTGGTTGGCCTGAGCACTCTCCCACCTACCCGGTCCCCTCTCCTCTTATTCAAGGCCCCCCTCACCTTTCTCCAAAACTTGGCCTCCATCACATCTGCTGAGCTCTCCAATCTCTTGGCAACTTTGCCTCTCTGCTAGATATTGAGTTCTCTTTCTGTCCCTTCCTTTTTCATCAGTAAGTAATTTTAGCCATCTACTTTCCCTCCTTCCATAATATTTCACTCACAACCGGGCGATCCCAGTTTGCTGCCAAGTATCTAAATTTTGTTTCTAATTGTTTATATGTGTGCAGTGGGCTCTGAGATGGTGATGGTGGATGGAGTTCCATTCCCTCCTGAGGTCACCGTTGCCAAACCTTTAGCGCTCCTTGGCCATGGTAAGCCTTCATTTATATTGATGATTTTTTTATTCTGGATATAAATTTTTATTCTTTTATCCAATGCATTGGTGCATCCTGTTATTAACGATTTTTCTTTAATTGAGAACTACGTTGGAAGCATCATCTACTAGAGTTATCTATGGTAAATATTTGAGAAATAACACCACCAGGAATATGAGTGATTCGATTTGTTTTACTCAAATTGTATAATCTAGATTGGTTATTATGTGTTTGGTGTTCCTGTATCCAGGTATTACGGATATTGAGATCCATTTCCTTCAGATAAAGTACAACGCTATTGGAA
The DNA here is from genome assembly GCA_000441515.1 of Elaeis oleifera. Lineage (NCBI taxonomy): Eukaryota > Viridiplantae > Streptophyta > Magnoliopsida > Arecales > Arecaceae > Elaeis > Elaeis oleifera. The sequence continues at coordinate 867,738 of KE504674.1, read as the reverse complement.
TTTACATGGAAAAAAATATCGTCGAACACTTGGGTAATTGGAAAGGAAAAAGGGAGCTGAGTTAGCTGAAGACGATCTCTTCTTTGAGGCTCTTGCGGCAGGTGAGCATAATGTAGCTACTTGAAGACACTGTTCAATGTGGCAACGTAGGATTAGCCTTAAAGTGCAATTTTTGCTTGTATTTGAGTGAGCTAATCTGTCTTTTGCCCGAATTGAGCTAGCTTATATTTCGTGCATAGAAGTTTATTTAATTACTGATAAAAAACTTTTTAGAGTAACACTGATGGGTATTTTAGGCTGGTGTAGGATTCGATTCAGCCTAGCAAGCACACTGAGTTTATATATGGTAAAGTGAATTGGGGGAACGAATAATGGATAGAAGTTTAGGTTTAAACAACTATATAGTTTATTTTCCTTTTTCTTTAACATGCAATGATAAAAGCATTTGATTCATGTTTTTGGACATATCTACTGCATTACAAGCTCTTAGATTTGATAGTAAATTCCATCATTCATGACACGACAGAAAATCCTATGTAGTTTCCATAAGAGTCTATGTGCGTTTAACTTTCATGTTGGTTTAATCAAAACATTAGGCCAAATTCCACAAGAATTCATCATTGCCAAGTTATCCTCTCTCTCTCTCTCTCTAG
>KE504674.1:847428-867065 GCA_000441515.1 Elaeis oleifera | reverse complement strand
TTACTATCATTGTCCAACGTTAATTATCTCTCTCTCTCTCTCTCTAGGAACAAATCATTCTTTTCAATAATACCATTCTGCAGTGTTTTTAGTATCCAAAGTTCTTCCTGTAATTTACTAATATGCTTCTTCATTACTTTATGTTCAGCTCCTGTGGATAAATTTTTCAGAATCGTGGTAATAAAGGAGATAAAGGGCTCTCAGTATGGTGTGCAACTGGAGAGTGCTGTGAGGGATCGGTTGGCAGCCATTGATAAATATGAAGAAGAAGAAGATGAAGCACTTGAGAAGGTTTCTGAATTTTTTCAGACCAAATATTTTAAGAAGGATTCTGTGATCACCTTTAGTTTCCTGCAACTCCTTGCACTGCAGAGGTAACAAATTTTGCATGCTTGTCTTAGTTTAGTTATTTATGCCCATAACAAGCAATTTAGAGCTGAACAATAGTTTAGTTTATAGTGAAAGACTTACTCCTCGAGGTCACATTGTGGTCATGTGTTATGGTGAACAATGGCCATCATCTAATTCTTAGTAGTCAATGGAGAAATACTAGGCTAAGAGCATTAATCTTATGATGGACCACCTCATTTTCGACCTAAATTTATATTTATGGACTTGTTCTACAGATATCATTTGTAACAGAAGGAAAGGAACAAACAAAAATCAAGGTAGAGAATGCAAATGTGGTTGAGATGATCCAGAAATGGTACTTGGGTGGGAGCAGAGCTGTGTCTCCAACTACAGTGAAAAGCTTGGCTGAAAATCTTGGAGCAATGCTTTCACAGTAGATTTTATCTTTCTACTTTGTAGTTTGGTTTGGTTGCAAATAAATTCCACTTCAATAATGTAAAAATCTGTTGTTCTTATTTTGTTAGAGTTTGGATTGTATCTCCTAAGACGATTGAAAATCCTGTTTTTGTCTCCTGTCATTTTGATTGGATCTTTTAAACAATTTTGGTTGCATCCTTACAATAGGGATGTTTAAAGAGTTGGCAAGTATAAAGATTGTTAGGCATAGCATGCAGTAGTGTTAAAAAGACTGCTAAGGATTGCAATATTTGGCACCAAAGGCATAAAGTAATTACAGACCTCATAATGACCTAGACAAACTTTTTGAGTTCGAGAATTTCATTGAGCTCACTTTTTTGGTCTTCTCTTGCCGATATAACAATTGTTTGTGTATTTAAAAAAGGTTAGAAAGAGTAATTTTGGTCACGAGCAGACTGGCCCTCTTCGACTTAGCATGACTGCCCTTCTGAGGTCTTTATCATTGGCAATACAGAAATTTGGGTAATACTTGTCCCAATCCATCCTTTTGAAAGGCCAAAAGAGGAGCTAAATCTCTCTTCTAATTTTTCATGCATGCTCCCATCTCTATCTATATATAAATGTGGTTACCTTCGGTGATGGTTGTTAGTAGTAGTCGTTTCAATTTAGCAGGTTCTTACTGTACCTGAAGAGTGCACCAAGCTTGGTGACTCATCAGCAGGAGCAGTACGATTTTTGAACCCGATACGTCGAGGGAAATTTAGTAGTCAAGATTATATCAATGTTCTGGTGGTCTCAAATTGTTGGATGTGATGCTGTGATGATTTTTGTCCGATCTAGGACATCATGTGCTTCTTGTACTAATCAGTCAATTTTCATCAAAAAAAAAAGGAAAAAAGCTCAGCAATTACATCATTTACCATCAAAAGAGAAATAAAGTTCAACATCTTGGAGGTGAAGAGATGAATCAAGAAGACTTGCATTGCTTTCAGAGCTCATCTTAAATGGAAATTAATCATTAAAAAGCAATCATAAAGTTTCCACCAAAAAATAAAAAAAGCAATCATAAAGCTAATTCCAATTGTCAGAACAATGTTTGCTTTATCAAAGTAAATACTTGTAACGAAGCTGGCAACCTCCACTTTTGTTTGGGCATCAACCTGAATCCTACTTTATCCCAACATTCTGTAAAGTCTGTGACAAGGATGATTAGGACCAATCAAATGGACAAGGACGAACCGAGCGCCCCTTGTACGGCGCACTGCACCTCTAGTGGCAAGAGCATGAACTGATACCATATGGAAAAGTGATTGCTAATTACCATCCATGGTAGGGACTTTGTCTGATACCACACCATTAGCTGAGAACAGGAAAATCTTGAAGATCTTGCTCTAGCTCACTTGCAAAGAGGTGGTCCCTTTGGTTCTAAAGTATGGCTCCCACTTCTCCAATATCACACCATGCGAAGAATTCAATTGGTGACCAAAAAACTTGTCTAAGAAGAATGGTGAGTGCAAGATTAAGCTTTTGTGGAGCTATCAAACCCAACAAGGACAATCCCTTTGTGCAAAAGAAGGGAGAAGGATCCTATTCCCCAAACCATAGAACTTGTGTTCTTAGTGCTCCATATATGCTCTTGCAGTCTTGTCATACTCATTTCTTGTGCTCACAATGAAGGGGATGGACAATATTATAGAGAGACAGAGAGCAATAAGGTGAGGGGACCCAATATGGGGTAGCATTTATACGCCTCTTTAGCTTTTTCATGGTTCAAACAGACTCATGACATTTTATCGAATGGAAGAAAAGATTGGAACCATTTGAAAGAAGGGAATCTAATGTCGTCTAATCATGTGGTTGAACATGTTCTCTCTGTTCTGGCTCGCAAATCACTGGATATTAAAAGCAGGTAGGTTCCCAAGCCTACCAATAAGATCTTACATTGACTCTATAAGCTCAACTAATTAAGATTTATCTTTAGGCTATGCCATATAGAAACTAATGGCAAGCACCTGTGCTCGAAATATGAGAGCAAGTATGGTTGACTATAATCATCTATTTGACCTGAGATCTTTTTTGCTTTGCATGTGTAACTTTCATTTATATAGTGTACTTTGTCTAGTGCACTTCTAATTAGAGACAAATGCTTAGAGTTTTAGGCTTAAGCGTCTTCCTGTTCTGGGCATAGTATAAAACTTGTTTAAGTTTAACATCATATGGAAATAATTTGAGTTTTCAAGGTCTAAACACAGCATTATGTTTATAGAATTAGGAATCCGGCGTTCGGTTATACTAAACCAAAAGTATGAGCATGACTTTCAATTTTCATGACTTTTTCTTCGGTTTAGAAATATATATTAAAAAAAAAGATCCTACAAATACAAGTCAAATAAAGGAAAAACATGAAAAAAAAAAGGAAATGACTTTTAGAGGGCAGAGAATGCTGCATAGCCCAAAAAAAACAAAAGGAAAAGACAGAAAGAAAAGGAAAAAGAATGATCCTATGACTATTGAATAAGAAGAATATTAAACTGAATAAGAAAAAAAAATATCATCTATTTTTCTCTCAAAGAAATATCATATAAGAAATAAAATTAGAATAAAAGATGTTCAGGAGAAGAGAAACTAACAAAATGACATGTTCTGGAGATTTTCCCTCAAATATAAACAGCTAGTCTTTGACAAAACATATGCTATTGTACTGGTTCCTGAAAATCTGAATTTCTTGGTAAATCACATATTGTCTTCAAAAATAGAAAGATGAGAAAATTAACAAAGTGCCAACTACCTGCAGCCCAGAAATTTTTTTTTTTCAAAAGAAAAAAAGATTAATCTTAGAATCTTTTGATTATTGTAAATATTTGTCAAGAAATGATCATTTTTAGAGGCCTATTACTTATTTTCAGCCTTCACCTCCACTCATAGATGGCTTAGCATGATCTTTTTTAAAAAAAAAAAAATCTTTCCATAAGACTGCCCAAGAAAGGTAACCACAGAATCAACAAGGAAAAGAATATCTGATTTTTCCAATTTTTCTCCTACTATCTCCACTTTCATGATTCCTCTATTCCTCAGCCTAAAATTTTACAGTCAGAACAAAATAAAAGCAAAGAAAGATAACACAAAGCTCTCCAATATACACGAACAAATCTAGGAAGCTTTTAGAGAGGTAACAAAGACCTCCAATTGGCCGGGGTCAGCTCACCTCATTCACCACCACCACCGCCGCGCCGTCATCCTGCCTCGCCGACCTATTTCCGGCGTCGGCCCCATCGCCGTCAGCCTTGTCGAGCAGCGAGTGCCGGCAGGTCGGGCACGACGAGTGCGAAGCAAGCCACGTGTCGATGCACCGGACATGGAACCCATGGTGACACTTGGGCAGGACCCGGACCTTCTCCCCGTCGGCGAACTCCCCGAGGCATATCGGGCAGTCGGTGGCAGGTATGTTGGCCTCCGGCCCGTAGACCGCCACCGGGATGCGTCGCAGGGCCCGCTTCTTGAGCCCGGTGGCGGCGAGCCTGGCGGCAGCCTCCTCCGGGGTCTCGAAGGCGAGCCGGCGGCCGCACCGGAGAGCGCACCGCACGATAGAGTTGAGACCGAGCGCGCATATTAAAGCGCAGAGCAGCGCAGCCAGGATGATGACCATGTTGGTGTCGAAGTTGGCATCCCCGCCGGCGTCATACCCGCTGCCGTGCGGCTTGGCCCCATTTGCCGGCGGTGGCGCCTCGACGAGCTGACGCATGGATTCTGTTATATAACCGTCAAAACTCCTAAGAATGGACTTGATGGGAGGCTAACGTTTGGGAATTGTGATAGTGGGACGTGAGACAGATGGGCGAATAAACTTTCGAATAAACTTTCAAATTGCTGATCTCTTAGTTTTAAGGGAGTATGCTTTTTGAGCTAGTGATGTTAATGGATTCTTTGGAAGACGGAGACTATTGATCAATAGGCATCTCTCCACATAAAATAGTGAGTGAGAAGAAAGAAGAGTTAGAGAGCTTGAACCTGATCAGCTTACCTCTGAATTCTTCTTGTTCAAGTCTGCCGTCGCCGGCGTGCCGAGATTTGGTGGTGCCTCAATTAGCCAAGGATGGGGGATTTATCTTCTCCCCCCGTAAGGGAAGAGGAGGAGGCTTGGAAATATCTTGGTACACTTCGGCAACACTTCATTGGTTTGATGACACTGGATGGATGTGTTGGGAAATTAGTGATGAGGTAGGGGAGATAGAGAACACATGGAAAGATATAAAAAGTAATGGTAGATATCTCAGTTTGTATTCTTTCTTTTGATTACTGAATGTTTTTAAAAAAATATATATAGGGGAGTTAGCTTTGTAGTTTTGATTTAAACGAGGAGAAGAAATCTAGGGTTATACGAGAACCATGGTTTATGCACCGGATCCCACCTAATCATGGTTAGGTTAGGCACCAAATCCACTTTGTTTTGTGTTTTCAAATTTCGGCCAACACTTGTCATTGCATCCAAGAAAAGAATCAGAGTAGGCTAGCTTTCAGCGTCTCATCTGGCGTCAAGTGTAACATTTTTAAGAATATCTCACATCAAAGTTGCCAATATTTAATCATCTTTTCCTTTGCCACGGGAAGAGAGGTAACTAATACATACCCCTTCTACCAAAAAAAACTAATACATACCCTTATGTCACAGTTGGGTCCTTTTCTAAGCGCACATGATTGGATTAGACTTGATTTTTAAGTTGTACTGTTGCTTGATATTTTCTTCTAGCCTTCTTGGTCTTTGGCGTGTTTATCCCATAGGATTGACATCTGTATCCACTTGTCTATTGAAGTGGGCCATGGGAGATCATGTGACTGCCTCAGGATTCTGTGACCTGGATGCTTCTTGGCTGATTAAGGTGACAGGATCACAAGCTTCCGTCTCCTTTCATTTGCATCATGGCTGTCAATTAGCAATGCACCAATATACTCACATCAAAATCAACGCACTGCATATCATCATCTTAAGGGTGTAAATAAGTTGAGCAACTCGCGAGCTATTCGAACTTAATTTGGATCCAAGCTCGACTCGATTAGGGCATCATCGAGTTTAACCATTGAGTTGGGTCTAATTTGAGTAACTTGAATAATTTTTTGAGTGGCACTCGAGTAACAAAATATTAGGCTCAGAAACTCATAAGCTTAATTGCATATATTATTTTCAATTGGTCAAATTTTGAATTCAAATTTGAACATAAATTTGAGTACGGCTCCATTGATATTCAAATCAAATTGGATTAATTTTGAGTATTGTTTTTTTTTTTTATTGAATCGAGTTCAAGCTTGCTCAATTAACCTCGAGTTGAATTTCAAATCTTTGAATTAAATCAAACTTAAGCCTTTAGCTATTCGGCTTGACTCAGCTCGGTTGCATCCCGATATTACCTAATTATCGGACTCGATGGTTTAGGTAGGATACTAACAATGATATTATACCAACCTTGACATTGTTATCCGGGCATTTCTTTCCTTGACAAAGCTAAAAGGTTTACCTAATGACGGTTTTGGATAAACAAAGTCCCTTGCACAGCCAGTGCCGCAGCTGCTCCTTACCTTCCCAATGCTGACTCCCCTGTTAAGGGTCCTCACATCTTTCACATCATTTGGACTGATCAGTATATCCAAAGCAGGAGGGCCTGCACCGATTTGGAGTGAAGAGTCAGGACAAGCAAGCTAACCTTCGTGGAATCTTCAAGCTTGGGTGTCTTATCTGATATTGTCTTTCCCATATTTCTTAATTAGCATGGCTGGAGACGTTGGAAATTTTCGTATGCGTGTTCTTCAAGCCAAAAGAGAAAGAACCAAAGGAAACAGAAGATTTGCATGGAAAAAAAAAAATAACGACAAATTCATGATGGCTCGGCCTCACAGACACCTTTTTTTTTTTTGGATAAAAACCTTACAGATGCCATCGGTTGGTAAAATCAAGATAATATATATTATAAAAATAATTATTAACGATGATAATTAGCGATGATGTTTCTTAATGACAGTATCGCCATCACTATAAAAGAGTATCAGCGACGGCTTTAGCAACAACAACAAAACTGTTGCTAATAATATTTGATGGTCTTGTTTATCATTAGCGACGGCTTTAACGACGGGATTTCGCCGTCGCTAATACTATGCCTTAAATATTAATCGGAATCTCAGATTTTCGCCGCCGCCTCCCTTTTTCTCCCACCTCCAGTCCCCCTCTTTCCCCCGTCCTCCCACCGTCCGGCTTCCTCAAGCCCTTGGCCTTTCGCCGTCCGGCCTCCTCGAGCACCCGACCTTTGATCCGACATCTCCGCATCGGATCCAGCTTCCCCGAGCCCGACCTCCCCTTTCTTTCCTCGGTGTGCCGCCAGACCCGTCTCGACGCCCTTGTCTCCCCCGCCATCCCTGCCTCCCCATTTTTCCCCGCCCAGGGCTCCCCCTTCTTCCCCGCCTCCCCTTTCTTCCTCCACCACCGTCCCGCACCGGATCGGCTGACCCCATGCCAAATTCGGCATCCCCCGCCTCCCCCTTCCTCCTCCCACTTCTTCCTCCCCCTTCTTCCCCTGCCTCCCCTCTTCTCCTGCCATGCAGCCGGAAGCGCAGCCCACAATCCCTCTAAAAGTGCAGTCGCAGTTTCTCCGCCGCATGCTATTTGGTCTGGTGAGTATTAGCGATGGTGGCGGCAATGACTCCATAGCCGTCACCAAATACCGTTGTTTTAATTTTTTAATATTTAAATTAATATTTATTAGATTTAATTAAATTAGATTTAATATTTAATTAAATAATAATATTTAATTAAATTTAGTTAAATTAAATTTAAATTAATATTTATTAGATTTAATATTTAAATTAATAGTATTTATTGATCTGGGTCGGATTTTGTTCGTCTCTGATGAGTATTAGCGGCAGTGGCTCCATAGCTATCGGCAAATGCCGTTGCCTATTTTTTGAATTTTAATATTTTAATTAAGATTTATTAGATTTAGTTTAATTAATAATATTTATTGATTTAGATCGATTTGATTGGGTTTGAGTTGATCTCGAGCTTAGATCCGGATCGAGCTCGGAACTCTTCTTTTAAAAGATTGTTGGGCCTGGGTCTATTTGAACCTCGAAAAAATTTTCGGACCGGGTTTAGGCAGGGGTGTGGCCCGACCTAGTGCAATCCATTTTCAGCCCTATTTGCAATATTGTTCGGTACTTCAGAACCTCGAGGGTGGGATTTGCCTAAATGCCCTACTAGGGTGATAGCACGGTTTAGTCATCTGGCGCACCCCAAGTCCGTATGCATGGAACCTGCATCTTGGCTCTGCCCGTTTGTAATGCTGCTCGATACTTTGGTAGATGGCTAATTTAAAATGATAAATATATTACATTGCATAGAACTATAGACCCGTCTTTTGATTAATATACATATTCTATGGCATTCGCATATTTATATATTTTGTATGGATGGGAGAACTATGTGCATTAGTCAATTGATTGTCCAGTATGGACAGTTTGAAAGTATAATTAATTTATAGGTCATTACAGTAATTAAACAGTATAGTGAGGGTTCGAGAAAAATTTCGGACAGTATTTTCTTTAGTTCTCCTCATACAGCTTAAGCCGTGTGGGGAGAACTAAGAAAAATAATGTCGAAATTTTTCGGTCCCTATTGCATATCATTTGATTAGTGTACTTACTTTATAAAATTAATATAATTTTGAATGGGATAGGACCTTCTATACCTATTAGTTGATGATAAGATGTAATTATTATATAAGTCATTCGAAATAATAAAATAATCATTTAGCAATTGTCTTGTATTTGTATATGCAGAATCTTTAGATAGTATGCCATGGATCATAGTTGGTGGACCGTCGAATAGTCGACGGCACGATTTCTGCTGAATATAAGGAGGACGTTAAGTACTTCTGTAATTATGCTTTTGGAAATGCAGCACTCTTACATCAAGATCGGATTTGTTGCTCTTGTAAGATATATGGCAATAAAAAAATGCTTGATAGGGATACAATAATTGCCCATTTATATAGGAGTGAATTTATGCCAAACTATAAGCATTGATACCTGCATGGGAAGACGTGGGAGATAATTGCAAGAGTTAGAAGTCAATAGGATAAGGATAGATAGAATAGTAGACATGGTTATAGATGCAGCTAGTCTTGAATTTGACTGGGATATGGAGGATGATCCAGAAACTAGCAATGATGATTTCTATCGTATGTTGAAAGATGCTGATGAACCACTATAGTTGAGATATAAAACACATATTGTATTATCAGCTGTGTCAGAGTTGTTGAACTTGAAAGCTGAGTTTAATATAATGGTCAATTGTTATGATAGAATGGTAGCAATAATAAAAAAGATGCTATCAAAGGATAAGAAGCTTGTTGGGAGCTTCTATACTTCAAAGAAATGGTGAAAGTATTAGGCATGGGATATGAGAAGATAGATGCATGTCATAATGATTGCATGCTTTTCTACAAAGAGGACCAACTGAAGAGCTCATGTGATGTATGCTGTGAAAATCGATTTAAGTTGAGACGAGAAGGTAGAAATTAGAAGGATATACCATATAAAGTTTTTCGATACCTTCCTCTCATTTCTAGGCTTTGAAGGCTCTATTTATCCAAGAGTAATATCGGAAAGATGAAATGGCACAAAGAAAGAATTCGCAAGCACACTGATACGATGAGTTATCCATCGAATAGTGAGGTATGAAAGAAATTTGATGCTTGCCATCCTTTATTTACTCAAGAATCACACAATATCCTACTGGGTCTGTCTACAGATGGGTTTATACCGTTCAGTCATGCAGCGGCCCCTTATTCATGTTGGCCAATCTTTATTACCCTATACAATCTGTTAGCTGGGATGTGTATGAAAGAACATAATATTTTTTTTACATTAGTCATTTTTGGACCACGACACCCTAGTAGAAGTATTGAAAAGGGAAGAAAAGGAAGAAGATAAAGAAGTGGAAGAAAAGGAAAATCAGATGAAGAATCCGAAGAGTACCAAACATCTGAAGAGACCGATGAGTAGTGCTCTCCGAAGTCCCACCTCTTCTTTCTTGGACTTCTCTTTCAAGTCCAAGCACCTCTCAGCAATGACTTCCACCTAGGCATCCAAGCCCTTATCTCTTAGCAATGGACTTCTGGTATCATTTTATTTCTTGCATTGCTTTGAGTCATTTTAAATACTTATCTTGCATTATTTTAAATCTTACATTGCTATCCATAATTATATAATTAATTTATAAATTTATTTATTTTATTTTTAGAGATTATAGATTATATCTTTCAGAGACTGGAGCTATCACAGTCGAGGAGAGAGCTCTCGAACAGAGAGCTCTCATGCAGCTAGCTCGCATAGTTCTACGCCACGCATACCAGACAGTAAACTCTAATGCTTTAGATATTCTCTTTTATGTTATTTTATCTTTTATTATCTAATATAATATTTTTTATGATGTCTTGATACATTCAGATTGGATGATGTGGGGTCATCAGTGACCCCACAGTCACATGGAGCAGCGCTTGACTCTCAGAGTAAGCGATGTGGTAGAGGATTCATCCGACTTGCAGTATCTTTGACTCGACCGGAGGATAGAGAGCTCGTCCACATTTAGAACCGCTCGTAAGTACTATATCTTCACTGAATATATTTAAATTTAACCATTTTAGAGTCTTACATTTATTGTTCAAATCAATTTTGAAGCACATTTAGAGAACCTGGAGTGCCTCATGTAGTTACCAGGATCATCTGATGATTAATGTCGAAGCCAATGAATGAGCTTTTCAGTTGGCCGTCATAAGCTCGTGATGCAGTCTGTGAGATGTTCTTAGTAAGTCAAAGATGTTTAATTTTTAAATTTACATTAGGTTTATATTCTATTTATTAATTTACGTTACTTCTACTTTCAAGAGTACTATCGATTCGAGACTCCTCAAGATGAGGAGGCTGGCCGTCGGACCTTCGAGGAGGTGGCCACACATTGGCTCTGAGATGGACTCTATAGCCTTAGGCAATCTGCCATAGAACACTAGTTTCGAATCACCATCGGACTGAAAGTCTTACATAGATCATTGGATGTGGGAGGACATATGGGAGGCCCTCTGTGACTGATAGAGCACTGAGGAGTACTCTAGTAAACGATAGAGGGCACGACAGAATCGGACCACCCAGCAAGATCCGATCAAGCACATCGGTGGCTCCATAGGCACATATGTTGTGGCCGATGGATTGATGAAAATTCTACACTTAAATTAATTTCATATTAAATTGATCATATATATATTTTAATTAATTTAATTTAATAATTTATTTATTATAGATACGGTAGCTAGGTCATGCATCAAGGCAGCTGCAGATATGGAAGGCCCCACACCAGTCTAGAAGGATTGGTGGTTACTTAGATCCAAGATCTCGATAGATCGCGATAATAATTTAAATATTATTTATTAAATTTTATATATACTGATATACATGGGCTAATGAATTTTAAACTGTATAGGCGAATTACACGGAGTATCTCGTATCATGGCACGATGAGGTCCCATCCTCTTAGCCCTTTTTTGACCTCGAGGGATGGCTCAGGGCCATCGAAGGGGTGATTAAGAGCCGAGTCATAGGATTCGGCCATAGCTTCGATCCTCCAGCAGCTCGATACTCTTCGACGTTCTTCTCTCAGACCTCGACGACCTGACGTGGGATGATGCATATGTGGAGGAGGTCATACGGAGGCTTTGAAGCCAGTGACTTCAGAGTTTTCAAGACACCATCCGTAATACAATCGTTGAGATTCTTCGGGATCCGCATCTGTGCGATTAGCTGGACTCGTCACAGCCATCACAGTAGGTAAGTCTATTAATAATTTTTTTACTTGTTTTAAATTTTTATATTTAAAAGCTTTACATGTTTAGGTTTGAGTCCGGAAAGGAGATCGAGGAGGTAAAAATTTAATTTAACCATCCAATCGATGGACCGGGAGTGTCTATAACTCCGTATCATCGAATAAAATGTGTAGAAATAATCTATTTGAGAATCAAAATAGTATATCAAATATATACCTCTGTATCAATATATGCGCTTTCATATCGAAACTTATTAATAATATTTATTTTTCATCACAAGACGTCGGGACATCCAGCTCTCATCCACCAGCTATTAGAGAGGACATACAGGAGTAGGAAGAAGGTGAGGAGGACGATAAGGAGGATCTCAGATGATTTTTTTTTGATATGTATGTAATTTTGATACTTATAAAGCAGTATAAATTATAAATTATAAAATTTATATTTTAATATAATATAATTAATTTATATTTATAATTATGATAAATAATTATTATTTATTATAATAATTTTAAAATATAATTTATTACTATGATTAAATATATATTAAAATATTTGATTATAAATTTTTAAAAATAAAACACTATTAGCGATAGCATTAGTGATAAAAAATATCATCACTAATAATTTTTAAATTTTAATTAAAAAAAAGTTAAATAAAAATTATTAGTGATGGTATTAGCGATGGGATATGCTGTCGTTAATAATTTTTTAAAATTTTAATTAAAAAATCAAAATAAAAAATATTAACGATAATTTTATTGTCGCTAATACTATCACTAACTACATGTATTGATGATGGACTCATTGCCGTCACTAATGATTGTAATTAGCGACGACCTTATTTTCGACGAACTATTAGTGATGAGAGTCCATCGCTAATAGTATTAGCGATGGTAATTGGGTTATTAGCGACAGTATTTAGCTAACACTAATAACCTGTTTTCTTATAGTGATAGTTACACCTTTGGCCCAAAATCATGAATTTAGGATTCATGATAATTGTCACGTACTTATGGAGAACTCTCTCTACTAATATACAAAATATTTCAAAAATAATATCAGTACATCACAATGAAATTCATATTAAATTGAGTCTAAAATTTAACTAAAATCAACTTTTATCTCTAAAAAATTCCAACAATATTCATGATCTTACTTTAATTACACCTTAAATAATAATCTTATAAAATATAAATCTACGCCGTTGATTTTCGCTTCTAGCTCACTCAAGCAATACTCATGTGCATAACTAAGAATCTAAATTTAAAAAGAAAAGAGAGATAATAAACTCAATAGCTCAGTAAGTAATGAATATTCAATTAGATATTTTATATATTATCATAAGATATAATGTTCAAAATGTATACCATGAATCAATATAAGAACATATTTCATACTTATTTAAATAAATCAATACTTTTAAATATTCATATGTATGTGTAATCATAAATTTAATTCGAATCAAAATACATATAACTCAATAGCCTTAACTACGACCACATTTATCCTTATAGTGGGGCCAGAACAGCATGCCAACATATAACTCCCATTGGTAGGTTCCAAAAATCAATGCATAACCTCTCTAATAGGGTTCAAAAATCAACATATAATCTCCATTGGTAGGACCCAAAACCAACATATAATCCCCATTAGTAGGGTCCAAAATATAATTAGGCTGAGAACTCAAATTTGATCCGTATCAAAGTACTTTTGCAATATATATATAGATACCATAATTTCATTCAATATATACATATTTCATAATAAATCAATAAACCATCATATTCCAAAAATCACTTTCTGTATAAAATATAGCTTTATAAATCATGCATAATTTAAAATTAATTATTTATTTTCAAAATAAATTATGAAATATCTTGAAAAGATGGTTCATTACTTATCTCCACAGAATACTAAACGAACGGATTCAATTAATCCTGAAAGCATCTTTTAGAATATATTATTCAAAATATATTTTTCTATCAGTATTAAGCCACATCTAATAAAAATCTTAAACTTCAATATAAATCCTCGCAAAGCTAATCAGAAGCGATAGCATCCAATATTCTAGTCTGTCCAATCAAGATAATTTTATCTGACATACTTAGAATAGAAATAGATATTCAATAGAGATTATGGGTGATCAAATTAATAGTATCCAACAAGAGTCAAAGTGGAGGTTGGTACATCGATTGGCAGTCAGGGATTAATTTGATCAAGTAGCTCCACCAAATCAGAGTCACTTAAAATATAATGATTTAATAGAGATTGACAAGAATCAGATCTTGCAATACTTGATACAGACTCGGATAGTGTAGACATATCATCTGACTAATAGATCGGTTCAAAATCTTCTATGGGAATAAACTCATATTCAAAGCAATAGCTCAGATTCATAGAGTTCATAAATCATATAGAGAAAGAATATCAGAGGAGAGAGAAATTAATAAGATAGAACAGAGCTAATCACATGACACTGCCCGATAATCTGATTAGTCATCAAGGTGATTTAGTCAAATCATGGTTGAATAAATATATAGATAGTTTAATAAAAATCATAGATAATCAAATTTAATGATATTCGAATCTAATCAAAGTGGGTGCCGGTATACTATCCGATGACCATAGATTAGGAGTCACTTTGCTAAAGTCAGATCAGAATCATTGAAAGAACCCCTTTATAGGCTAATCTTAGAGAGAGAAAATACCATAGAAAGGGAGAAATAATTTTAGAGAAAGAAATTTATAGCGAGAGAAAGTGGGAAGAGAGAGGAAGGAGAGAGGAGAGAGAAACTCTCTTCTCTTTTCTTTCTTTCTTTCTTCGTCTTTTCTCTTTCTTTCTCCTCTTTTTCCCATGGTTTCTTAAATAGGATCTCCTATTCTCCTTCTATTCTCAGAATAGAGATGCTCAAAGCCAGCAGCAGCTATCACCGGGGATGCGGCCTATGGTGATGCAGTGGGGGATCACCGATCGGTGGTCAGTGGTGATGACCGCAATCGAAAAACCAAAAATATGGATAGAAATAAAAAATAAGAGAAAATAGACCTTAGCTTGATCTGTTGCTAGCCCACTCACTGATGGCTCGACTTTGACCATGGCTAGAGCTCGCTGCAGAGGGGAGGCCAAGGCTTTCAAGGATGAACACCAATGATAAGAAGATGGCTGGAAACAGAAGGGGGCTAGCTTTTCTAATTGGTAGAATAGGGCATACCCTTTTAGTAAATATCCAGCGATAAACGATCAGAATCCAAGATCCAGAGATTACGGATGAAGGAGAGGAGGGCAAGTCAAAGGATGTTGGGTTCTTACCAACTTTCGACAAGATCCCAAGGCTAGTTCCGATGAGCACTATGAGCTTAAGCCATTGGGATTCAAGAAGAAGGAAGAAGCAAAAGATGGTTTGGTGGTGATGATCGACGATCCTCGATGATTTGAAGGTGGAGGATTTAGGGATGAAGGTCTTTTTTAAATAGGAGCAGAGAGTTGTCCCAACAGTTTTGATTGAGTCAATTTGACCCATTCAAAATAGGAGTCTCAAATGAAGAAGAGAACTCCTTTAAGAGCTCTGGTTAATCGCCCATCGCCCAGTTCTCACAGTAATTCCAGCACCTGCAACGCACATGCTGGCTTGTTCTATCATCATTTTTGTTGTTGCTGGTTCATATTTATGATCCATGCCACTCTTTAACTGGGTATTACATTCTCCCTTAAAAAAACATTTATCCTCAAATTTTTATCTGTACTTTCAAAGTTAGAAATTCACAACTCTAATCTCAATCTCGAACTTTCTCAATATTCTAATTTTCGATGCAAATTCATCATTAAATCATTTCATAAGGCAAAGGTCAATACCTCAAGAGTTGATTTGGATCAGGATCATTTATTCCCATAATCAAAAGTAATATCTTAATTCCAAATAAGGATATTAAGTTTCTCCTTAAAAACATCAATTGCTCTCGATTTAGTTGATCTATCACATGATCATAACAAAATTTAATAGACTCTCGGTAGATGAATATTCGAGTATGAAGTCTAGGATCGATAAACAATCTTACATTCTTTCTAACTAATAGAGAAATATATACTTCAAATTTAGGAGAAAAAAACTATCGCTAAATATTTTAAATTCAAGATCAAGAATCGATAGTTCACTTATTCTAGAATCAAGATGCTAAATTTTTTTTAGCATGGTAGACAAGAGAATTATGAAAATCACATAGCAACATCCAAATAATCCATAATCAAAAATATTATCCTCTTCATTATCAATAAATTTTTTTACAAAGAATATTAATTTATATCATCCGTCATAAATTTTAACTCAAGAATCAATATTGCTGATTGGCTCAAAATAATTCAGATCATCATACTTCTACTGCGTATTCTGATCTAAACCATCAATTATTCTTTGGATTCACAAAATAATTTTGATCAAAATATTACTCTACACGATAGTTGGAAAGATCTAAATTTAAATTTCAAATAAAGTCAAAGATTAACTTTTGATTCTCATTCCTACTTTTGCCTGAAGTACAATCATCTTGATTAACCCTTGAGTTCAATATCATATTCAAAACAATCATATAGGTTTACCATAATCCAATCCCTTAATTATTTTTATCATTATTAATTTAATATTTATTAGTGATAAAAATTTTCGTCGGAAATTGCTATATTGGTAACAAAAAGTTTACGTCGTTAATATTTT
Source organism: Elaeis oleifera (assembly GCA_000441515.1). Classification (NCBI taxonomy): domain Eukaryota; kingdom Viridiplantae; phylum Streptophyta; class Magnoliopsida; order Arecales; family Arecaceae; genus Elaeis; species Elaeis oleifera. The sequence continues at coordinate 850,726 of KE504674.1, read as the reverse complement.
TTAAATTTATTTTCATAAATTTTTAATTAAATTAATAGTGATGAATAAATTATTCATCGTAAATAATTAATTTCATCATAAATTATCTTTTTTGACAACTAAAATTTTCATCGTAAATAGTTTTTGAAAAATATAATTTTTTTAACGATAAAAATTTTCATCAGTAATATTTATTATTTGTGATGAAAATTTTTTCATTATAAAAAATTATCAACGACGGTATTATTGACGACTAAATATTAGTGACAAAATTTTTGTTGCTAATAACTATTAGCGATGAAAATAAGCTATTAGAGATGAATTTTTTTCATCGCTAATATTCTGTTTTGTGGTAGTGTAAGCAAAATCAACAAAACAATCTTCTAATATTTTGCTAAGTTATGACTTACATCAAAATATATAAGTAAACCAACTTAAGCATTTCTTTTAATGTTTCTTCCATCAAGATCTTTAACATCTAACAAATACTATCCACAACAATCATATAAATAGTTCAAAATTAAATTCTTCATGCCATACTAGATTTTAATGTGGAACTCAATAACAATGGCAAAGAAACTTCAGATCGGTTTCTAAATTCAAAATTTGGAATCACAATTTTACATGTGTCCTATATTTTTGAAAAGATATAAATAGAATCATTTATCTTGATCCAAAGATAGCAATCAAGGATTTCATAAGCAACCAGAGAAATAATGATAGAAAATTTCTCGATCAACTTAGATATATAATCCTTGAATTGAAGTTTCATATACACCATATAGTTTTCGATAGACATAAATAAGATCTATTACTTAGATCTAAAAATGATAATTAAAGATTCTAGCAAAATGAATATTCTACAATCTCATAATCAATTTTTTTAATAAGAATAAATTTCTTTGCAATATCCCAAAGTATATTTTTTTGCTTCTACATGTAAGCTTCATATGTGATCCACATTCCACTATAAACCTCAAAAAATATTCCAATCAGATATCGTATAAGATCTCTTTTGGTCCAATCTTAAACAACTTTTATCAATAAATCTTTATATATATTGCCATTAAATAATTAATTTCAAAATTAAGAGCAACATTATAGTATTCTTTCATATCAATTTGAGCTTGTAATTCACTCAAACTATAAGTGATCAAATTAATAATCACAATATATGATAAAGTTTCATGATCAATCCTTTTGCAAATACTTTAGATCAAAATCCATCTAATCATAATATGATCCATAGATTACTGCATCATATATCAAGCCTTCTGAATTATTATTTCTAAGCAATCTTTTCATACATATTCATAAAGTTTAATTAAAAATCATAAAGATAACTTATACTGCAATCATCATAGATCAATATCCCATGTATACCCACTTACACTCATCCTATGATTGTTCTATATGTCATAATTTATCTACTTATGCTTTGATATCATATTAATTGTCATACATTCGATTCGAGATCATGGGTCTAGAGGTCATGGCAACCGTCACATATTTATGGAGAACTCTCTTCAAGCATGCAAGACATTCTAAAAATGATATCAATATATCACAGTAGAATTCATATTAAATTGAGCCCAAAATTTAACTAAAATCAACTTTTATCTCTCACAAAATTTCAACAATATTCAAGATCTTACACTAATTACACCTTAAATAATAATCCTATAAAAATATAAATCTACATCATTGATTCTCACTTTTAACTCACTTCCTAAGTAATACTCATGTCTATAATTAAAAATCTGAAAAGAAAGAAAAGATAATAAGCTTGATAGTCTAGTAAGTAATGAATATCTCAATCAGATATTTTAATATTATCATAAGATATAATATTTAAAAATAGATATCAGGAATAAATATAAGAACATATTTCATACTTAAATAAATCAATATTTTGAAATATTTATATGCATGCGTAATCATAAATTTGATTTGAATCAAAACACATATAACCCAATAGCCTTAACTATGACTATACTTATCTTTATGGTCGGACCAGAACAGAGTGCCAACATATAACCCCTATTGACAGGATCCAAAAATCAATGTACAATCTTCATTGATAAGATCTCGAAACCAATGTATACCTTCCACTGACGGGGTCTAAAAATCAATATATAACCCTCAGTGATAGGATGAATATAGTTAGGTTGAGAGCTTAAAATATTCGCTCTATATCAAAATATTTTTACAACATAATATATAGATATCATAATTTTATTCAATATATGCATATTTCATAACAAATCAATAAACCGTAGTATTTCAGAAATCACTTTCTATATAAAATATAATTTCATAAATCATATATAATTCAAAGACTAGTTATTTACTTTCAAAATAAATTATAAAATATCTTGAAAAGATGATTTATTACTTACCTTTGTGAAACACCGAATGATTGGATTTAATCAATCTTGAAAATATCTTTCAGAATCTATTATTCAAATTAAATATATTCTTCTTTCAGTCTTAAGTCACAATTAAAAAAAGTCCTAAGTTTCAATATCTTTGCAAAGCTGAGCAGAAGCGGTAGCATCTAATGTCCTAGTTGGTCTAACCAAGATAATTTATTTGACCATGCTTAGAATAAAAATAGATGGTTCAATAGAGATCAAAAGTGATCAAATCAATAATATTCGACAAAAATCAAAGTGGAGGTCAGTACATTGATTGATAGTCGGAGATTAATATGATCAAGTAGCTTCATCTAAATCATGGTCATGTAAAATATAATAATTTAATAGAGATTGATAAGAGTCAGATCTTGTGATACTTGATATAGACTCGGATGGTATGGACATATTATCCGACTAACAGATCGGTTCAAATTTTTATGGGAATAAACTCAGATTCAAAGCAGCAGATCAGATTTATTGGGTTCATAAATCAAATAGAAAGAAAATATCAAAGGAGAGAGAAACTAACAAGATAGAATAGGGCTAATTAGACGATACTGCCCTACAATCCGATTGGTCATTAAGGTGATTTAATCAAATCATTGTTGAATTAGTGTATATGTAGCTTAATAAAAATCATAGATAATCAAATTTAATGATATTCAGGTCGGAGCAAGATGGGTACCGGTACACTTTCCAGCGATTGTGGATTAGGACTCACTTTATTAAAGTTAGATTAGAATCATTGAAAGAAAATCCTTCACTGGCTAATCTTAGAGAGAAAACTTTATAAAGAGAAAAACAATTCTATAGAGAGAAAATTCATAGAGAAAGAAAGTAGAGAAAATTAGAGAGAGAAGTGGAGAGAGAAATAGGAAGAGAGAGGAAGGAGAAAACTCTCT
>KE504674.1:831917-847408 GCA_000441515.1 Elaeis oleifera | reverse complement strand
TTTCTTTCTTTTTTTTTCCTTTTCTCTTTCTTCCTCCTCCATTTTCCCATTATTTCTTAAATAGGGACCTCTCGTTCCCTTTCGATTCCCAGAATAGAGAGGCTCAAAGCCGATGGTAGCTATCATCGGGGATGCAACCTGTGGTGATGTAGTAGGGGATCATTGACCAGTGGTCGACGGTGCTGAACGCAGCTAGAAAACCAAGAAAGGTGGGTGGAAATAAAGACAAACACAAAAAATAGATCTTAGCTTGATTCGTTGCTAGCGCACTCACCGGCAGCTCCAATTCGATCATGGTGGGAGCTCACTGTAGAGGGGAGGTCAAGGCTTTCAAGAAGATGGCCAGAAGCAGAAGGGGCCTGACTTTTCTAATCACAGAATAGGGGATCGCCCTTCTTAGTAAATATCCGATGATAAATGACTGGAATCTAGGATCTAGGGACTGTGGAAGAGGGAGAGGAGGATAAGTCAAAGGATGCTGGGTTCTTACTTGGCTTCTTATGAGATCCCAAGGCTAATTCCGACGAGCACTATGAGCCTAGGCTATCAGGATTCAAAAAGAATGAAAGAAGCAGATGATGGATTGGCAGTGATGATCAACAATCCTTGGTGATTCGAAAGGTGCGAGATTTAGGGATGAAGGTCTTCTTTAAAATATAGGAGCAGAGAGTTGCACCAGAAGCCTTGATTGAGTTCGACTCCCATTCAGAATAGGAGTCTCAAATAGAGAAGAGAACTCCTCCTTCGGGAGCTCTGGTTAATCGCCCATCACCCAGCTCTTATAGTAATTCCAGTATGTGCAACGTACGTGCTGGCCTATTTCTATCATCATTTTTTTGTTTGCCGGTTCATGCTTTAAGATCCATGCCATGTTTTTAATTGAGATATGATATAGTATTGTAGAATTTTTTGATGCCGAACGTCATGATAAGTTTGTCATTGTAGTATTTTAGATATATCATCTACAGTTAAAGCAAGATCGCCATCAGAAAATGTGTCACGTTCACATGACTCTTGTGCTGTAGACGCGACGCACTACTTGTGAGTGGTTGAGATCTATGTTGGAAAACATGGGCACCATTTTTAGTACCATGATAGGAAGATCTGTGAGTGTCTGCATATGAGTTCCCCACTTTATGAAAACCCTTGCTGGGTTTATTAAGTGTAATGGCATCAGGGCTAGATTTGATGCAGTGTTGCATTAATGTGAGAGATGTTTGGAGAAAGAAAAGCTAAATTGGACAAATATTAGGCTCCCTTTAGATACTACAAAATGAATTCTAGAAAATAAAAATTCTCCCATAGTAAAGTGATGTCTTATACAAATATTCCATGAAATTATATTCCAAAATTTTATATTTTTAATCATTTAGATGAATAACAAATTTCTTTAAATATTTTTTTCATTTAGCAATTCTCTAGTTCTTCTATCTTGATAGTCCATTCAAACTAGCTTAAATCATCATCAACCGCAAGTATTACCATCATTACTGCCACCATTACTACGGCCAATGCTACCAAATAAACGCCACCTTTATTACCATCAACAAATTATCATCATTGCCAATACCATAGCTACCACCATGAAGATCACTTATGCCACTAGCGATACCATTGTTGTTATCATGACCACTACCACTACCATGTCCACCAATACCACCATCATCGTAGCAATCACCACAACTATCACTACTGCCACTATGATCACGACCACCAATACCATCACAGCCACCACCGTTACCATGACCATCATGGTCGAGTTGATGGAGAGTAGCTTAAATGGGAATTAGGGCAGGCTAGAGGGAATTAGAACCATTTAGGATATGAGGATGAGGAATATAGAGATTAGGACAAACCCAAAGCCATCACCATTGCCAGTAGAGCTCACTAATAGATGTGATCTCGAGCAAAAAAAAGGAAACAGAGGGAGAAGGAAGAAGGAAGGGTTGCAAAAAAAGAAACAGAGGGAGAAGGAAGAAGGAAGGGTTGTCAGCTATAAGTGGGAGGAGTTGCACAAGGATGGGCTTGTAACGATAGAGACCCAGCCCCATTAGTTGCTAGAAAATTTAGACCACTAGGAGTGGTAAACAAAAATACTCTGGAATTAGGATTATTCCTAGTGCATGTTCTCACTCTAAAAGTCACATCCATACGTTACTTTGGAAATTTTTACATTAACCAAAAGAATTCTGGAGTATTTACATACTTGTAGTGATTTAAATATGCAAAAAGGTTTTAAGGCACTCGAAGTTCATTTTAAGTATTCAATATTTTATATAAACTTGATTTAGTAAAACATGTCAATGAAACAGTTCTAAAATAGACACTATCAAGTCCGAGAAACCTAAATATTAAGGTGTTGAAAGACCTTAGGGAGGTCATGGATCTAGCCTTACTCTTTGCACATAGTCACACTTGTTTCCATGTGAAGCTACATTTATTCCATATATTTGGTTGTAGATTAAGCATATATAATCATTAAAATCAAGGACCAGGATAAGAATTTTAGTTAACAAGGATGAAAGAATACATATGAACAATTAGATCCAGAACAAACTACACATACGGAGCCCTCCTATCAATTGAGAAGGCATGTTCAATATTTTAAAACAGCATGGAGACCATAACAACCTTGACACATGGTGGTTATCACCAATATAAAATCTCATCCATGGATAGAAAAAGACTTGCAGGAGTTATTTTCCTCACTTCTTTTTTGGGTTTGCAAATCTTAGGTTAGAAAAGTTATAGTGGCTTGTAATGGCTCCTCATTTTAGATGAAGCAGCCTCCTCCCATGCGACACACTCTTGAAGGTCTATTTTTTGTAGATAAAAAATTTTATCTAAGAATCTATATTTTTCGATAAATATTTATCAATAATATTTAGACAGAAAAATAATTTATTCATATTCTCTTACGTATGGAAAAGTGGCTTCAAAATCTGTTACCGATATTCTTTTACATTTCTATTTTCTTGAATAAGTTGTTAAAATTTATTCATATTTTTCATAATATATCCTTTATGCTTTTAGGTTTGAAGAAAGTGGATGGCTAAATTATTGGGTATCGAATGATGGAGGTATTAGAAATGAGAATGAGATATTTAAAATAAAATTAGATACCTATTTTACTGGTCGAAGAAAAAATGATTTAGCCATCTTTTGATGGGTAAGATTTTCTCTCTATTTCATAAATAAATGATACACATAAAAAATAACTTATTCATCTTGAAAAATTTAAAAAATAATAAATTGGATCTTAAAAAAATTGATCGATTTTTTTATAATATTTATTTATTAAAAAAAAGTCCTAATAGATAAGGCAGGTACGTAGGCATGGAAAAGAGTGATACTTGCATTAAAAATTTCTATATTTCATACAAATTTTGTCAATGAAAGTAAGCCCCAGCACACAGAGTAATGAACCACAAAACTATCCATGTGCTTGGTTTTCCAAGGATGTCCGAAGTCTAGGATCGTCGTGGCCAAGTCCCTATCGAACCAGCCCCATTACAATTTTAGAGGCGGCATATCCTTTCTCCCTTCCCCAAGCTTCTTTCACGGATGCTCCCAGGGTCATGCTGCCGCTATAATGGGAATTTGATTATTGTGTGCATCTCACATGTAGAAAGTTATTTGTATAGTCTGTAAATAATCGGTCCAAAATCTTATATTATATATAAAAGCAAATTCTCTAACGAGAATTTCCAGTAAATATGGCAAAGTATAAAACAATTGAGAATAATTAAATCAATATATTATGCTGTTTAGACTCTGGATCATATTATTCTTATTTGACTTGTCTAGCCTATTCAATTAGAACAAAAAAAAAAAAAACTACGTCTAGCCTTGTAGATCAATTTTTAAAATTTGATTTCAAATTTAATTCCCAAATCTTCAAAATTATTAAATACTAGTTATTTTATTTTTTAGATAAAAGATTCGCAGTCAGTCATATTTTGTTCTAATAATATATTTCAAAGATCACTTTTGTTTATAAATAGTTGATATCTTTGTATAAGACTCACATCTTAGCCTCCCCGCCCTGACCACCCCATAGAACTTTACCTATTATCGGACCATCATCACCACCACCGCCTCCTCCCTTCTTCCTCGTTCCTCCTGAAGAACGAGAAGAAGAAAGGAATGCAGATGGAAACCCTGAATCCCCCGGGATTCCTAACCCTAACCCTCACCCTAGACCCAATCTCCCCGCCCAGTGCTGCGCCGCCGCGGCGCCGCCGCCGCCGCCGCCGTCCGCTTTTGGAGATCCTCACCCCACCCAATGCGCCACCCTCCGCGGTCCCTCCACCGGCGCGCCCAGTCCGAGCTGGCCTTCCAGATCCCGGAGGACCTCCACCTGGGCTCTGGCGACCCGCGGCGTCGGGAACTCCGACGAGATCGGGTCGGAAGAGGACCCTATTTCCACGTATATCGATGTCGAGAAGATTGGGTCGAGGCTGGAGGAGAGCGGATCGGGGTCGGACGGCGCCGGATCCGGGAATCAAACGGCTGGGAATGGCGCGGGGGAGGAGAGGAGGTCCGGGCGGGGAATGCTGGTGGCGAGGTGGCGGCCCCGAGGCCGAAGCATCGGCACAGCAGCTCGGCGGATGTATCGCTGATGGCGAAGTCGAGGGGTGAGGGCGTCTTTGGGGAGGTGATGGAGGCCAAGAAGGCCATGCCGCCGGATAAGCTCGCGGAGCTAGCGGCTATCGATCCGAAGAGGGCTAAAAGGTCCGATTCAAAGGGAAGGGATTTTATCATGTTTAATTCTGGTTTGTTTGTTTTTTTGGCCACATTGTGTAGTTTTAAGTTTGATTTGTTCAGTATGCTATTTGGTATGCTATTAAATTGTGAGAATAAACTATAAAGTTAGCCTTTTTTTTTTTCTCTGATCTTAACGTGCGAAGTTGTAGACCTGCATTATTCTATGCAGACATGAATATGGAAATATAGAATTTGGAGTGCCCGCAAAATTAGCAGGATGTAATGGTATGATCTTCTAAACCTTGTATGAACAATTCCATGATTTCCATCAGGTGCACTTACTAGTTCCATCTTGCTAGCTTTTTCTGGATTTTGTGAGTGCCCATGATGCAACGATTAGATTGATCATGCGATAGGTATGTTTATCCAAGATGACATAGTAATCTGTGTATATTCTGGAAAGAATCTTGATTGTCTTAGGACTCTCCCGTAGCTCTGTAAGAGGAGGGTTCTTAAATTGTGAGAAATTTGGGTAGGAATTTCAAGTTCACCTTCAATATAGACTACAATGGCTTCTCTGGATATTTCAGCACTTTGTCTTGCCTAGATGTTGGGTATCATTATATAGCTTTCTGAATTCCAAATCCTGCACGTTGGATTTTGCTTTTTTGATTAGAGGGTGTAGGGTTATAACCTTGAATGAGTTTAGGAGCGAAAGAGTTCTTATATTATATAAAGCAAATAAGACCAAGTATGAAAATATGTGTGACTGAATATATATATGTGTGTGTGCGCATGTACCTGTGCATCTGTGCGTGTGTGTTGGGTTTTGCTTGGTCAATTAGGAGGTATAGGTTCATGTGTGTGTGTGTGCGCGCGCGTGTGTGATGTGCTGGATTTTGCTTTGACAACTAGAAGGCAAAGACCTCAATTGAATTTAGGAGTGGTGGGGTTGTCACATTATTTAGGGCATATAAGACTGAAATGTATAGCCAGCATCTGGTTCAAGGTTGAGTTTTGGTGTAGGTTCATGACCTTGAATGAATTTAAGAGTGAAGGAGTTCTCACATTATGTAAGACATATAAACTGAAATATGTTACCAGTGTCTAGTTCAAGGTCAAGATATCAATTATTATATCTCCTCAACAGTTGTTCTGTCCTTTATTATTTCCCATGTTTTCCATTCTACAACATGTAAGCATTTTAATACAGTATATAAGAAAGAGTAATATTAAAAGAATGATAGATTATTAAATATATTTAGAGCATATGGTCTTAGCTCTGAAAGAAAATCAACTTATGTGGTGAGGCTTCTTTTTCTAAATTCTTGATATAGGCAGGGATTGGTAAATTATGTTTTTGGATCATTGTCCTATTGCACTACACTCCTCTCTCATGTTTCCTATTCCATGTGAAGTGTGATGACCATAATGTTGCCCATTTCTTCCACCAAATCTCTTTTCCACTCACACTATTGTTCTTATTTCTGTTTATAACCTTGTAATATTGAACCAGTCTTAGGTGAAAGTTTTGTTAGATAAGGTGCTGTCAATGTTGGAGGTCACCATGTAACACCTTAATTCTCTTTAAATTGGAAAATGTTCGTCACCTTTAATTGCTAGTAGAAAATGAAAATTAAAGTGTGTATAGCCATAATTACAACCTGAGTTTCTGAATCAGCTTTAAGAATCCTTGCTGATTATGCCTCTTAGAAATAAGAGCATGAAAGCTATGTTTATTTCATATTTTGAACTTTTTTTGTTTTTTTGTGACTTATTGTTAGGCTTGGGGAATCATTCACCTTAAAACCTCATGTCATCTGCCCAGAGTCAATCTAGCTTTCCACCATCATGCAGCACATAAAACCATCAGTTCCGCTCCATTTTAAATTCTATCATCGCATCATTTCTTCTTAATCAGAAGATGTTCAAGTGAATGCTATGTATATATGCTGCATGAAGTCAGTGTTTATTACTACTTTAATTTGATATATAATTATGGAAATCTTGTTCAGTTACTTGGATTTCATTATATGCAGAATTCTGGCAAACCGGCAGTCTGCAGCTCGCTCAAAAGAAAGAAAGGCACGTTATATCGCTGAACTTGAACGAAAAGTTCAGACCCTTCAAACTGAAGCCACAACTCTTTCTGCACAACTCACACTATTACAGGTTGGTATTCATATGTTTTCCATGAAATGAAGGATTCAGGGATCAGTAGATATTTAAATGTTTCAACAGGCTATATATGGAGTTGCTTTTGCCTTAGCCCTCTGAACTTTAGTAAACTTTCGCATCGTATGTTATGAGGAATTTAAGCTTGTAGTTCAGTCTTTTCCTTGCTCTGAATGGGCTGGAGAGCATTCATTAACTGTGCAAAAGCAACTTCTCTTTCTAGATTTTTTTCTTAAAAAATCAGACTTAAAAAAACTCAGATTCCTTTTTTTTTTGGGAACTCAGTTTACTTTTCTTTAAATTTTTTGATAATTTTGCATGTCCACTTTGTTTCTTATCTTCATATATCTTTTCCCTAAATTTCCTACATGACAAGGTAATAATTTTCCTAATTTTGATTATGTCTTCATTAGTTGATGATTGCATGTGTTGCTATTATGTATGCTAAAATGATACATATCTTTGAACATGCAAATATGCTATATCTGTCATTTAAGTCATTTAAAATTTTGAGGACTTATTCCCATGTTGATTCATTCTGGTATTGACATATTTGTTATACTTCTGGCATGAATAGAAAGGATTAATTCAGTTTCTAATTTTCTATAGTGGACATTTTTTATAAATATTTATCTCTTGATTGATCACTTATTATTTTTATGCTACCACATTACTAAATGCTAACTACTATGCCAGTTAGAGAGGTTACTAATCTCTCTCTCTGTATTGATTTCTTTGCAGAGAGATACTACTGAGCTGGCCACAGAAAATGCTGAACTCAAATTACGACTACAAGCTATGGAACAACAGGCTCAATTGCGTGATGGTGAGCTTTAATAGTATATATCATTCCGGAAATGATAGGAGCATGATAGCACGTATCCTGTTGCTGCAGTTTTTAAAATTAATCTTGAAACAAATCGGTATGGATATAGGTAATACTTATTGCACATTGCCTATAGAATGGTGCTTATCATGTAATTGCAAACTTTCTTGAAGATTCTTTGCCATAAAAAGTAAAAGTTGTTTCTGTGTGCTTAAATTGCTTTGGTTCGAGGACTGAATCATAATTGTTTATTTTTCCTGAAGGTCCTGCAGACACATGTTCTCTAGTCTCTGGTGATCTAGTTAGCTCTTTGCCCCTATTTGTAAAACTAAAGATGAAACTAATTTTTCACACAAGTCAGTTTAAAATTATCCGAAAAAATCCATCATTATGATGATATTCCATGAAGAAATAAATTCCATGCACCAAGTGGTGGTAAATGGATCATGCAAAAAATGGGATATCAGAGAGCATTCAGTAGGGAGTGATGTTGTTTGACAGGCTTATGGAAGATGAGATTTTGAAGGTTTGAAGGACTGCAAGTTGTTCTAAAATGTGGAGACTGAAATAAAGTTTATAAAGGGTGAAAGATCTGTGAGAAAACCTTTTAAGGCGAGACTTTAGACTTAAAATTATTGAGGGCATGTATCATATTGCTTGAAAATGATTATTTGCAAGTTTTAGAACAAAAATAAACTTCCTAACAAAAATAAGTGTTTGGTAACACTACCTGAAAAGTGCTTATACAAGGGGAAAAAAGTAAGAAAAGCTCTTTCAGGAGATGCTAGGAAGCCCAGCTTTTGACTTATTTGTAACAAGATCTTTTTAGGAAAGCAGAAGAAACACCAAACATGTCATAGAACACTCCTTTGGTGTCCTATCATAAGCATGCTGTTTGCAACAAACCTCTTCTACAGAACCAACTACCTTCAAACAACTATCGTGCCATAAATCATAAAGATGACAGCCTGGAGAATGCTCTGGAAATATTTGTAACTTTTTCTCTCTCTTTAAAATAACTTAAAGCAAGACTGAACATTCCCTAAAGTTTTTAATTGGACAGGTTATTCCATCACGACCTTTACCGACCCAAGGTATCCAACATTTAAAAAAATAAACTAGCTTTACAGATTCTTCCCTAGAAATGCACCTTTTCAACACTAAAAAAGAATTAAAAATTTATGAGAAAAGTTCAAAGCACTTTTCCATAGGATTCTGTTCCGTAGGTCAATAAAAGATGGTTTTTATATTTATATTTATATTTCAACTGGATTGTTGTCATTAATAAACTTTTGAATGTGCATCCTTTCTAAGATAAATACTTTGCATGATATCCAAAGTTCTAAAGCTTCTTCAGATATCCTTGTGTATGTTTTTTAGGGCAATAGAAGATGGTTTTAAATTATATTTATATTTCTGTTGGGTTGTTGTCTTTAATAAACTTTTAAATGTGCCCCATTCCTAGATGAAACCTTTGTATGATATCCAATGTTCTAAAGCTTCTTTAGATATCTGTGTATATTTTTTACTGTAATTTTGTTGGGTGAATGAATTTTATGAATTAAATGAGTCGTGATTGAAAAAATATATGATGGCAGAAAGGAAGCTTCTATCAAAGATAATTATGTAATTCCAATTTATTCTAAATGACGAATGCAATTGAAACCACATGAAGGAATACTTTGTATTCTTTTTATTATTGAATATGATGTCCTGAAAAGGTGAAGAAAGCTGCACTTCTTTCTGTTTCCATCAATTATTTTCTTCTTTTTCATTATTCCCTTTTTTTTTCAGTTGAGATGCAATTCGTTATTGCTTTTTATCATAGAGAGGGCTTTCTCTCTCATTGGAAAGTGTGGTGGTGCATCTGTCCATCATTGGTTGTGTTCATCCTGCATTCAACCCCTTTGTGAATAAGTGGGTCGATTCTCCCCATTTGGATTTTGTTTCTGAGAACTCATCATGTCTTCCTTCCAGAAAGGGGAAAAAGCCGTCCCATTAGCATTCCTTACAGTGCAAAGTGATAATCTTTTTGTAATGGCAATATCCAGCCTAATCCCACTACCTTTTCTCTGCAGCGCTCAACCAAACATTAAAACAGGAAGTTGGAAGGCTTAAGATAGCCACTGGGGAACATCAAGCCCTAGTGGCACCTATAGCATGGGACTTTTAAATGTGTCATATCCATCATTCTTCATTCCTTCCAACAGCAACCGGCCAATCATCAGGCCCTTCAATTGCGGCCCCAGTTTCAGTGGTCGTGGCCCAACATCTCCAGTCACCAGTTTCTCACCCACAACCATGCCCTTTCTGATGTGATGCAGCAAGAACCCCATGGGAAACTACAGGGATTAGATATCCGAAAGGGCTCACACATGGCAAAATCAGAGAGCTCCTCAATTTCTGAGGGTGAAAGCAGCAGCACTTTCTGACCAGGGTCACTTAAGAAATAACACATTTGTTAGATTCATTGTCCATAGACTGCCATCCTTGATCTTCTCTTGCTGGTTCTTTATTTTTATTTTATTCATTCCTATTCAACTGAATCATTTGTTCTTCAAGCTTATGCGGTTTGTTCCCTTTCTTTGTTAATATTCAGGTTTTGACTATTGTTCTGGTAAGTTACTGTGTGTTCAGGATCATTTTCTGAGTGATGTATTTTGGGGAATGAGATTGGTTAAGAGTCTTACCTTCTGATCTTTATATAGTTTGTGCTTTGAACTTTAAATTCGTTTGGTTCCATTTATTTTGGATGAAATGACCTATTTCCCCCCAGTTTCCTCTGTTGAACATGCATGCCCTGTACAATCAAGAATACAAAGTCATGATAGTCCCCAGTCCTATTGGGGAGATTGCTTTCTTTATACTGGCTTTTTTGTTGGATGCTTTGATTCCCATTGATTCTACAATGCTCGAGCTAACATCATACTGTCCTTTGACACTTGTTTGAATTGTGGCTATTCTGATGCTTTATCTCCCTTTCCTCGACAATCTTTATTGCTTTTCATTCGTACCTGCGAAGCTCGTGCCTTAATCAATTAAGGTAAGTTTTGTCTGATGGTGTGAGGTATACTCGTGCATATCTGCCAAGAAACAAGCATGCTAGCTAACTTGCCTCTACGTTCTTGTGGTCTCTCCTTTTTGCTGTATGCTGCTCTCCTACATGGATATCAGAAAACCAAGCTTTGAATGAAAATTTCTTTGTCAGGCAACTATTGTACAAGAATCTGGCTTGTGTAGGTCCAAATTCAAGTGCATGGACATCTAGGACAAAAGACATGATTATGTATTATTAGGAGAATGTATTACGAGGAGAATGAGTATTTCATGGACAAGCTCTGCTATGAAATATGTGCCAGTTGATCTTGTATGATGGCTTCAGCAGATGTGTCAACCTGAATCTGCCAATTGATTCATCAACTTTTTATGGATACTACTGTCAGGATGCATTTTGTTGGAGGACAAGAAAAATAGAACAGAAATAGTCATTGCTGTTTGAATCTTCTAATAGTTGTATCACCAAGTTATTTTTATGGAGCTACAAGTTCTGAAATTACTTTTCATTAAAGTCTTTTCTTTTTTTTTTGGGTAAGAATTAAAGTCTTTTTCTTGAGAAGACAATGTGCTTGAGTTTCCATTAAGAAGATATTGCTAATGAATTAGAAGTGATGCAGCGCCTGTTTTGTACGCATGAAAAGTTTCTAGTTCATGTGGCAAAGAGAGATTAGTGACTCATAGATTTGGTATGATGCATAAGGGATAGTTAATGTTATCATATTGGTAATATGTAACTAATGGGTGCCGCAATTTGTTGGGATTTAGGACAACCATATGCAGCATTCCTGTCTTTTGGCATGAAATTAGACAGGACCATAGCATGAACAAATTCATCACCCGAGTGGGGGCCACATATACAGATTTACCATTGTCTGTCAAGCAGCTGTCTGAGCTCAACATTTGTGAAGAATCTTGTGTCCAATTTTGCCGTAAGAAAAAAAATAATTTCACACACGTTGCATTATTTTTGAAGAATCCTAACATGATAAATTTGGCAATTGTTTGGACTTCAGACACAGAAGGGAAAGGAATTTAGCTCCCATGAAAGCCACGATTCCTCATTATTTCTAGGCCCGGTGCCGTTTGTTTGAGTTAATCAGTTGGCCGGGCCAAATCTCTTGGATAATATTTGGATATTCAAATTTTATTTTAAAATAAAAATATAAATTTTTAAAAATAATTATTTTTTCTTATTATTTTAAATTTTGTTTGATTGAAAATTTAATATTTCAATCTTTATTTCAGTACAATTAATGCAGTGTTATTTTCATATCTAGATGGTGTTAATTAAAAATCTAAAATAAATAATTTCATGATCTACCGTAGAATTGTTAAATTAGAATTGTTTGAAATTAGAAAAATTGATTCAAATTGTTAAATCAAGATAATTCATCATTATTTTTTATCCGTTAAAAAATAAATAAAATAAATTTTACTTTATTAAAATTTAGATATTTAAATACTATTTTAGATTTTGTATGCAGGCCTATTTTTGCATTCTTAGAGCTGGCGTGTGCGCGCACGCCAGCGGACAAAAAATAGGCTGGCCGCGCACGCCAGCGCACAAAAAATTGGCTGGCGAGAGAGATGGCTTTTTAGTATCTCAGGAGTCTTTCTTATCAAGATCACATCATAGATGATAAAATAAGAAGCATGCCAACACAGACACTGTAAGACCCGCTGTAAGATGACATCATGACAACATCAAGACAACCGCTTATTCTGTCGACCCGTCGACCTCTCGTTCCTTCCACCAAGGCCCCTCAGTAACCACTTCAATTAATCCTGCCAACCCCAATCACACCCACATAAATATAAAAGATCAATATAATCCTCTATCACATCAAATCAAAAAACAACAATGTAAAAAATCTCAAGAAAGAAAGCAGGGATAGACGCACTTAGAGCAGTCAATGGAGGGCTGAACTTGTAGGGGATGGAGACGCCACACTTGCCCGGGATCGTGTTGGCCCGGCTGACATACCCAGGGAATCTCGCAGCAATGGTCTTGAGGCACCTGCAGGCCGTGCGGCGGTCATCTGCAGTGCGAGCTGCAGCCAGCAGCGATCGCAGCCCGCTGCAGCACTGCGGGCCACCGACCCTCCGCCTGGACGTAGGCGACGCAAGGGAGCAGATCTCCATACACATCCGAGCATGTTATCGCAGCCGCCCTGCCAGGCGGCGCCAGCAGTGCCATGGCGAGCACAAGGGCTACAACCATGCTCGCACTGGAGCCAGCCATATGACACTCTCTAATGGATCGTATATGGATTGCTCCTAGTTAGCAATGCAGTGAGTGTTTAAGATAAGGGTGGAGTTTATATATACTGGGAGAAGGGGTAGAGGCTGTGTTGTGTGTGGGAGGGGGGCGCGGCGGGGTTGTGGTGGTGGGGGTGTCGGGGGTGGTTTCTACGGATGTTATTAAAAGGTGCAAGGCGGTGATAGTTTTATTCATACTTGTCACGTCTGGGGAATGTTCCTGGCTTGTGACTGAAAGCATACGGGATCTGAATTATTTGGCTGAGCGTGGAGTAAAATAGTAGAGAACGACGAGGTTGGAGCTTGGATCATTTGCTAGGATAGGCGCGCCCGTGACAAGGTCGTGGCGGATTGTGGGCAGGATGGGAATGCGGAGGTTGCATCAAATTATTTTGCTTTTGCTCTGATTGGCCTGCATTTGGTCCTGCCAACCGGGACGATACTGTGCTTCCTTCATTTTGCTTGGGTTGGTGTGGTCCCTCCTCACATGGGACCCACCGCTGCACGAAAACGCGGGACGACGCTGGTGGTGCTGCGGAAGCCTTGTTTACGCACGGAACCATAGCGTCACGGAAAGCGCGTGAAACGCGGAAAGCGCGCTGAAGCCTTTGTGCGCCGAGAAACCTCTTTGGCTGGATGCGGAAAAAGAGCCCGTAACACTGTAGCCTTTTATCCATAATAAAAGATCCATAGACGTGAAAAATAGTGAACACGAGAAAAAAAAAAAAATTAGTGAGCCATCAAAATAAAGAGAGAAGAGATATTTGAAAGATACTTTATTCAAAAAATAAAAAATATTAATTAAAGAAGTTCATTCAATCTCAAATTATAGTTATTCCATCGAGAATTCTACTATAAATTTATTTAATATTGGATTTCTTCTTCTTTATATTAAAAACAGTGATTTCGACGTGGATTTGAAATTATTATTATAATGGAAACTTTTCTTATTTTCGTCTTTATGTGGACGTAGGTTTTGATCGAATTATGAAAATTTTGATGTTATTGTAATTGCTGTAATGTCTTTGTATTTTTGACATTATTATTAACGTGATTTTTTTATTTATTTATTATTTTTCAGTACTCAAATCCCAACAAATGGTATCAAAATCTGATTTCATCAAATCTAGAGTATTGAAGAAAGAGTTGAGACGATGACAGATGGAGGATTAATCTTTGTCAGACACTATGATCAAGTTGATATCAACCAACTACTCGATTTGAAAGCCTTATATGGAAGAACTCCTTTACTGTAAAGATCTTCACGATCCAATCGAGGGAGTTATTGCTCAGTCCAATAAAATGTCAGATAGAGAATAGGAGAAACTAAATCACAAAATTGTTGGACTCATCAGACAGTGGATTGATGATAGCGTCTTCCACTATGTTTTAATGGAGGTTAATGCCCATAGCCTCTGGTTGAAACTGAAAAGCCTATATAAGAGAAAAATAGTGTAAAATAAGATGTTCTTAATTTGCAAACTGGTGAACATGAAATATAAGGAGGGGTTTCTATGATGGAGTATCTAAATAACTTTTAGAATGTGATGAACTAGCTCGCCACGATGAAAATAGCATTAGATGAGGACCTCCAGACCTTACTAATGTTGAGTTCCTTGTCCAACATTGGGAGACTCTAGTGGTATCTCTAAGTAATTCTTCATCAAAGGGTTCGATAGCTTTCGCAACGATGAAAGACTATATGCTTAACAAGAAGGTCAGAAGGAAGGGCAAGGGGTCTCGAGCCATAATGAGGCCCTCATCATGAAAAGCAAGTATATAGACTCTTAATCTAATTCGGATGATGACCGTGCTAAATCGCGGGAGAGATCCAAGTCCCGAAGTGGTAGATATTACAACTATAGCAAATGGGGCTATTTTAAGAAAGACTACCAATTACTAAAGGAGGATAAGCCGAAGAACAAATCAGATGATGACTCCAGCTTGGACCATAAGACGACAACTATAGCTACGGATGGAGAGGTGATCATTATTTATGGCACAACAGACAATGGTCTTGTAGGCACTACTGACCAAGACTCTATCTGGATGCACTACAAGAAAAGAATATTTTTACGACGAAATTATTTACGATGAAAATATTTTCATCGCCACTAATGGTATTTACGACGATAAAATATTCATCATAAATAATTTACTATTTATAATGAAAATAATTTTTCATCGCAAATGGTCACGTATCAGCGATGAAAATTTTTTTTCATCATAAATATTTATTATTTACGATGAATATTTTTATCGTAAATAATATCTCATTTATTTTAGTTTAAATTTTAAATATTAGCGATGAAATTATTTTCATCGTAAATAATTTAAGTATTTACGATGAATTTTTTTATCATCAATAAGTTATTTTCAACACAAATATTATCATCGCTAATATTTAAAAAATAATAAATTAAAAATTAAAATTATAGATTATTTATGATGAAAATATTCTATCATA
>KE504674.1:761837-772253 GCA_000441515.1 Elaeis oleifera | reverse complement strand
ATTATAATTAAATTTAAAATAATATGAAATCAAAATTAAAAATAATTATATTGTATTAAAATATAAATTATATATTTTTTTATAAACAGTATCAAAAAAATATAATACATCAAAAAAAATCAGGTTCGATCCTCATCATCATCTGCCTCCTCCTCCTCCTGCTCCTCTCCAGCCGTAGCCGGTGGATGAGAGTCGGATGTTCCAGCATCTTGTAATAAAAAAATAAAATAATATTAGTAAGATTCGATACAGAGATATATCTTTCGATATAGAAGTGTATCTTTCGATATACTTTTTTAATTCTCAAACAGATTATTCTTATATTTTTTATTTGATAATACGAAGCTATAGACACTTCCGACCCATCGATTGGATGGTTCGATTGAATTTTTAGACACAAGATCTCTTTTCTGTACAAACCTAAATATATGAAGCTTCTAAATATGAAAACTTGAAACAAGTAAAAAAATTAGTAATATAATTATCTGATATGATGGTTGGGATGACGAGCCCAGTCAATTATACAGCTACGGGTCCCGAAGAAGCTCTACGATCGTATCACAAATAGCATCCAAGAAACTCTGAGGTCATTGGCTCAGAAGCCTCTGCATGACTTCCTCTATGTGCATATCACTCTAGATTTGGAACGTCGAGGTCTGTGAGGATGTCGAAGGTTATCAAGCTGGCGGAGGATTGAAGCTGTGGCTAAATCTTATAACCCGACTCCTACTCACCCCTCCGGTGGTGCTGAGCCATCTCTTAAGGTCAAGGGGGGTTGAGAAGATGGGTCATCATCGTACCTCTCAGCAATGTACACTACGTAATGCATCTGCACAGTTCAAAATATATTAATTTAGTATAAAAATTAGATCTTATAACAACTTAATTAGTAAATAAAATTTGAAGTTCTTACCATGATCTGTCATAACGTAGAATCTAGATAGTCACCAGTCCTCTTAGACTGGTATGTGGCCCACCACAACTACAGCCGGTCTGGTGGATAGTCCAGCTGCCATGTCTACAATAAGTAAATAATAAATTAAATTAATTAAAGCATGCATATAAGAATTTTTACAGTTTTAGTGAAGAGTTTTGATATAGATTTCTTACCAGTCTATCGGTCATAATATGTGTGCCAACTGAGCTGCTCGTGTGCCTGATCAGATCCTACGGGCGGCTCAATTTTGTTGGGCCCTCTGCCATCTATCGGAGTACTCCTCGCTGCTTCACTGATCGCAGAGGACTTGCCATTCTGGTAATTGGGGCTCTTCTTCTTCTTTTTGGAGCATCCAATTTCACATCATCGAAGGATTGATGAACTCCTACTGTCTCATCCTCTTCAAAGCATTTTGATAATTCGAATTCGCCAACCATTTTAGCTTGGGCTAGTAGGGCTTGGACCGTTCTGATTGGCCTAGTTGGGCCTCGATGATGATGATGTCATCGTTAGTAGGGACGACTTTGATAGGAGGCAGTAGTAAAGGTTGCTCCGATGGTGGTTTGGGTGGCGACGGTGACTGTGTACATCTCGACACCCGAGGAGGGGATCCTTCTTTTGGCTTCTTTAGCGGTCGATAAGGTCCGTCAGGCCCAGATCCTGACTTCTTCTTGATGGCATATCGGAGAGATTCAGCCGAGATCCTCAGGCCTACAAGACAACAACAAAATAGCAAGTTAGTCTACAAAAAAAAACTACGAAGATCTACGGAAGGAAAGCTACTCAGGTGGCTAGTCGGGCTTATCTCGACATCATATAATGATTGCTCCTCGAGAAGCTTCTGCCGCAAAGGAATCTGGATGTCGAACAACTGTTCGTATAGTTTCTGATCTTCTTCTAGGACCACATCATTTTTATTTAGGGAAAGACTGGGAGTGGGCCAGAGCCAGTTAAAACCTCAGAGGTGGTTAGTAGTTACAAGAAAACTTATTCTTCCATCCATGGATGGAAGAAGAAAGTTCGATGATAAACTGATGTTTATACCGGAGACTGAAGAACCACCATCCTCGTTCTCGAGGATGTCTCTTCAACATAAAAAAAGTGCAAAAGAGAAAAATTCATAGCTCAAAATGAAGAAAATGATAAAAAATTACAAAAGAAGATAAAATCCTAAAAGAATTGGGTGGAGCGGGCAGAAACTATGTCGTACAAGTCAAGGATATTTGGAAAGAAAGGATGAAGAGAAAATTGGAGTTCCGAATGAAGAAACTCCTCATAGACAGCAATATAGTCATCAGGAGAACGAACAACCCGACCTTCTTTAGGGATATGATAATGATCTCTTAGCCATTCAATATCGGCCTCAGATAATTTGAACCTCTCAACAAGAGGCTTAGGAAGATTCTCGAGAGCCAGCCGTTCATCTGACTCTTCAGGATTGGGACGACCCTGTTGAGAAGAAGCGTCTTCAGGATCATCCTGAGGAATTTCCTCAGTCTCCCTCTGAATGGTTGGAGTCTAAGAACTTTGGTCTCCTATACCATATTCTCATCCCCAGACTCTTTACCAGGAGAAGCCATTTCTCAGTAGAAAATTGAAGACAAAAATTGAAGAAGTGGAAAAATCAAGGCAGAAACCTAAAGAGGAGGATAAAGAGGTTTAACCTTCGGGAAGAACCGACAACGATGAAGACCAATGAGGAAGAGGAAAACCGACGATGATGACGAAACCAACGAGAAAGGAGATGGCCGACAAAGATGAAGCCTAAACAACCTAGGGACCTTAAACTTTACTGAAAGACAAAGGTTTAGGGATTGGGTAACAAAGGCACTAGAATCGAAAGAAAGGTTGGAGGGGGGATGACTCCTATTTATAGACTCCTTCGATGGTCACGATCGATGTAGAAAACTGTGACATCCTCAGAGATTTTGATGCATGGCAGATATCTCAACCGATCATCATTTCGACTTTTGGACGCACCATTGTTAAGATCGTGCTAAATCAGTCGGATACATATCATAACAATTCGAGCTAATGGATGACTGACACATGGATGACTGAAACTACTCAACAAATTATTGTTTAGCCATCTGATCTTCCACAATCATTATGGAAGATCTCTTTGAGTGATTCGCGGCATTAATTACCGCACGACCTGCGATGCGATAGAGCCATCACATGTTTTACGAAATGACAAAATGATGACTCATACCCCGAAATGACAGGGCGGCTACATATGGCTTTTGGAGTAGTATTAAATGAAGATCGTTGGAAAAAGCAACTTAAATTTGCATGACAACTTAACTCCTTTCGTCCAATTAAGGCCATCGGACTCGAGATTTGAGGAGCAAGTATTGAGATAGATCCTCGTCGCTCAGCCAACTAGTCTTTTTTTTGCCTTCCAACCGACTAATCATGTGATAATTCATCTCTGCACCGACTACCACCAATTGAGTTGCTCTGATTCAACTTGACTGGTATCAGTGGGTATGGATTTGATCGACGTTCGATCGATCAAGATTGATGGGACTTGACCGCCAATGACAATGAACCTAACCAAGTCGGTATTTAATCGACTTGGTTCAACAGGCAACCTACGATTAGCTAGTAATATTTGGCATCTACCCGACTACTTCCTCGGGGTCATACTGACTATCTGAATCGATGACGGTTATTCGATATGAGGATTAACTACATATGAATGTGGAGTGTAATAGTCGCCCACAAGTGGCTCATTACTCGACCTTAACGATAGTTAATGAAGTAACCGCCCACTAATGCCATAACTCTCATGTCTCGAACATTCAGGGATGAGGTTATGCAGTAAAGGCATCACTTACTCTATAAATACTGATAAGTAATGGGGATCAGGTAAGCTTTTTAATATAAGTCTTCGCTCTTGTTTTGACTCTCTTTGGCTGTACCTTTTCTCCGACTAACTTAAGCATCAGAGGATCTTCCATTGGATAATTTCTGGTAAGAGGACTTCTTTTATAGATTTTCTACCTTTCACCGTTTAGGTGCAACAACTCGGCTCCCGATTGACTAGCCCACTAGAGACAGGCTGCAATAAAGGGTGTGGCATGAAAATGCCGATCTTGCTTGTGCAAACAATGCCGAGTCTTCCTGCGTACCCATTTACACTGAAGCATCCCAGCATCAAGGCCATCTATGTGCCAAAGCCTCTTGGCACCAAAGCTTCCTACGAGGCCTACAATCCATACACCTCTTCGACATCATCAATTCCTGACTGTGCGCTATCCATTGTGTGCATGCTCTGGAGTTTGCCCGAAGTTACTTGAGTTTGGAGCATGCAATGATTTCAACAGCACGTTCCATCCTATCATAAGAGAGACAAAAAAAAGAAGAAGAAGAAGAAAAGAGGAGAGAAAGAGGGAGAGAGAAGTGAGGAAGAAGGCACAGGCAATCGCATCTCCCCCGTGCATGCATGCACCTCCACTAGCCCCAGGGCCAGCATCGGTAGCTTGCGAGCAGACCGGCACCTCCCGTGCACCCGCATGCATTAAGTTCCATCAGATCGATGGCCCTCCTCCTCTTTGAGGCCCCCCTCTAGCCGATGACTGCTCCACGTGCACCCCTCTGATCGATGACTCCTCCATTCTCTCCCCTCCTAGGCTCATGTCCTTCGGCCGACGTTGCCTCTGCATGTCCTTCGATCGACTCCACCTCCACACCCCCTGCTGGACAACACCTCCCATGCGCTCGTGCGCCCTTCGGTGGCATCAAGGCCAGACGACAGTCACCGCAAGTGGCACCGCCTCCCTCGCATGGTCTCTCCTGACATCGAGATTGGATTGACAGCATCGTGCGCTTCCTACATGCCCCTCCGACTGATGCCTCCTCGACGTGCACCTCTTTCTCGACGAACACCATCTCCGGCACCTCTTCTTCGACTGATGCCTCCACGTGTACCCCTCCGACTGACGTCTCCTCGATGCATGCACCTCCCTCAGCTGACTCCTCCTCCATGCACCCCTTTACTGGATGATGCATCCTGCATGCTCCTTCGACGGTGCCAACGTAGTCCCCGCTTGCTGGTCCAAAAAAAATAGAGAAAAGAAGAAGAAGAAAAGAAAGAAAGAAAAGAGGAGAGAGCCTGATCTGAAGTTAGAATTAAAGTGATCTAAGGCACAGATTCATCCTAAGCCAAATAATAAGGAGTCAAGTAGAACTTGGGGGCTTTCAAACAAAAACTCATGGTAAAAAGCTCTGGAGCTTCCATCCATGATCCTCTCTTTTTTCTTCTCGCAAAACCATAGGACACCCAAGCCGAATCTGAGCTGAGGAGAAAATCAAATCCAAGCTGAGGAAAAACCAATCCAAGCTAAGAAAAAAATAAAATCCGAACTGAGCAGAAATCAAGGCCGATCCAAGGAGAAAATCAAATCTGAGCAAAGAAGAAAATTAAGATCGATCAGAGCCCAAATAAGGCCGACCAAAGCTCAGATCCAGATCGATCAAAATTTAGATCCAGACCGATCAGAGCTCAGGTCCAGGCCAAATAAAGTTCAGATCCAGATTGATCCAAAGCTAGATCTAGATTGACCAGAGCTCAGATCCAGGCTGATCTGAAGCTAGGTCCAGGCCGATCCGAATTGAAGTCAATCTGAAGCAAAAGTAAGCCCAAACTAAGGCAAAGTTCTAGTTCAAACTGAGGCAAATAATAGGAAGGAGTCAAACAAATTTAAAAGCTCTCGAATAGAGCCTACAACTCTTATGGTAAAAACTTTCAAGCCCTATCTATTATTCCATATCATTCTTTTTGTAGAATAATAGGTCTTCAAGCACTTAAGCTAAAGTGAAGATCAAACTAAGACCACAAAGATGAGGTGAGGACCAAGCTGAGGCTTATGTCATTAAAGAACAACCTTCAAAAACTAGTCTAAAATGGTCAACATCACCAGAAGGCCAAAGTCATCAAAGGAACAATTTAAACATACCAAGATCAGGTTATCAAGCAAAATGCTAATAGTTGAAGTAAAGAACCAAATAGAGCTCACCGCTAAGATGAAGCCTAAGGCCGATCTGAGAAGGTCAAGCCCCGATGTGAATCAAAGATCGACCTTCAAAGGTCAACCCCCCAAGAGTAAGTTTCCAAAAGCCGAACTCTTAAGGACAACCGCCTAAAGCTGAGCTCTCAGAAGCCAAAATGCCAACTAATAAAAGTTAGTTGAAACTGACTAAAATAGGATAATATGACTATAATCATCTATCATTTATTTTGCTTTAAAGTCTGATTCAACTTAAAAATCGAAAGGCCCAGTTAGAGCCGATCCGACAAATTTTCTCATCTTTTGTGTGCAAATCAGCAACTTAAGACCTCAGCGATTAAGCAACGAAGGATAATCTATTCGGAACCCCAAAGACTGAACTAGCTTTTAGTGAGTCAACGCCCATGAAGATCTTAGTCACATGAGAGGGAGCTGCATGAGTAGAAGATCTCTATGGTTAAGAAGCAGGGGATGACCGAACTCTACTTTCAGTGAGTCAATGCTCATGAAGACCTTAACCATATGAGAATCAGGGGTAATCTATAAGGACCTTCAATCTGTCAACTCTGACAATAAATAAGATGATTTTAATCGACTCAGTTAATTGAAAAGATGATCTTGATTGGCTTAGTCAATTGAAGACAAAAGACGGTCTTTGATCGGCTCAGTCAATTGATAAGACGGTCTTTGATCGGCTTAGTTAATTGAAGATAATAAGATGATCTTGATCGACTAAGTCATTGAAGATAATAAGATGGACTTTGATTGGCTCAGTCAATTAGCAAGCCAATCTTTGATGGGCTCAGTCAATTAAAGATGATAAGACAGCCTTTGATTGGCTTAGTCAATTAAAGACAATAAGATGATTGTTGATCAGCTTAGTCATTGAATACAATAAGATGGTCTTTGATCAGTTCAGTCAATTAAAAAATGATCTTTGATCGGCTTAATTAATTGAAGACTAAAGACGATCTTTGATCGGCTAAGTCACTTGAAAAGACAATTTTTGATCGACTTAGTCAATTGAAAATAATAATATAGCCTTTGATTGATTTAGTCAATTGAAAATAATAAGATGGTCTTTGATTAGCTTAGTCATTGAAGACAATAAGACGGCCTTTAATCAGCTTAGTCAATTAAAAGATAGTTTTTGATCGGCTCAATCAATTGAAGACAAAAGATGGCTTTTAATCGGCTCAGCTAATTAAAAGATGGTTTTTGATCAGCTTAGTCAATTGAAGACAAAAGAGGATCTATGTTTGATCGGACTGAAAGAGCTTTTGATCAATTTTAAAAATCAATGGCCTCTGATTGACTAATTTTTCAAAAGCAGAATCGAGACCCATACAACGTGCCCTCATCGATTTTGAGATTGTCTAAAAATGGCTCCAAGATCTCTCACGCATGCCCAATTTCAGATGGTGCCGACGCCGTCCATGAATGGCTGCCTATGTGCTAAGCCTTCGACCTTAGTCAAATTCTAGAGCGATGACAGGCTCCACGCATATCTCTCATAAATCTCGTTAATCCTAGAATTACACTGTCCACCGCACAGATACTTAGAATTTACTGAGCTTGGCACGCGCACTTTCCCCTTTCTCTTCTCGGCCTGTCACAAATGATAGAGAGAAGAGGGGAGAAAACATGACGGGAGTGGTGAAGAAAGAAAGGAGGCCATGCGTCTCTGCACCCCTATCGCACTCGATCGAAGCCGCTCATGTCGCTCCCCTACACATCCTCCGTATGCTCTTGTGCGACCGATGAAGCCTATGGCAGCCTCCCTATGCATCCTCTGTGTGCTCCCGCATGGCCGAGCCCACCCGCATCGGCCTCCGCACACCCTCGGGCAGCCGAGGAAGCCTGCGGCGACGCCCGAAGGCTTCCGTATGCTTGCACGTCTCTGACGGATCTAAGGCCAGCCACAATGGCCCTGAGGCTCTCGTGCACCCCTGCGCACCCGATGATGCAAAAGATCTAAAAAAAGAGAGAAAGAAAAAAGAGAGGAAGAAGAAGATTTTTTGGCACATCTTTGGCAGTCGTGGAATACTCCCATCGTCCGACCCAATTTTGACTTGATCTCGAGAGTAGGAGACTAGTGTTGGGGGTATTTCGTACTAACCGAAGATATGAGACGGTGATTTTTAGCCCATGCCTCGACTTTCGCACCACTTCAGAAATTATCATGCTTTGGCCGATAAATTCCATCCCAACTGACTTCCGTTTATTCATTGAACTTATGATGGTTAACAGTAAGCTTCTGTATATGCTCCTTTCAAATCAAACCATTATAGAGACATCAGGATGCGCATCAATAAAGTCACATTAAGCCATTGAACCCCAAGGGCTCAGACCAGGGCCACCTGTGAGCTCCGAACGAACTGACCATACACCTTGGCCTACGAGTTCCATGACGCCCTTGGCCTCCACATCAACTGCCGACCCACTCCCGGGCCCAATCTTATCGGGCACCGCGATCCAAACGAGCGGCTCTGAGCGATTTCTCTGTCAGCCTATCCTCCCTTGGTTAATCATTAACCTTCCCTAGTCTTCCATGATTTGCAACTTTCCTTCTGGCCAGAGGCTTACTATCCAGTTGCATCTGATCTCTAGTCAGTCATCATCAATTGATTAACCAATTCTCAGCTATTGATCCCAGCGTCGACCTCCATTCCCAGCTTTGGCCATCGGTCCCCAAAAGGCCTCTTTATAGTCCTGTCACATCATCCACTAAAAAATGGGAATAGTCATGTGTAAGACAAGCCCTCCATACTCTCAACTCCTGGTTCTCAGCCCATGCCATCAATAGGTGGGACTCCCTACATGCCTTGAGGTGACATTGCCAGACATGATTTTCGAAGATATTTAATGAGAGACAAAAGATCTCTGACAATCCCATGCTCTCCCATTGCTCCAGCCTCCCTTACAAAAAGAGGTAAATAGGAGATCCAAAGGTACGTAATCTTTTTCTTCCAAAATACTCCCTCCTCTATATTGAGCAAAAAATTGACTTGAATGTCGAAAGATCTCTGTTAGAGCCATCTCCGATTAGAGACTTTTCTTGCAGATTCTGCCACCGCCATCGATCTGCCGTTGCCATCCAACTCCAACCACTCTGACCTCGAGATGAAAATCTATATCAACATTATCGATAAAGTATGTTATACTCTAGTTGTTACATGGGAGCTAGTCTTCCAAAGAAACACATTCACCCTGCGCATAAAATTAACGAGGGAAAAAACATTGAAACGGTTAGCCCTCATCAAAATATATGAAATTATATTCTACTCTATTGTAATTATTCTATTATTGTTTCTAATACTCATCTCAATTCTCAAGTAATGAGTCACGTGAGCCATGGATGAGTTCTTTCTTTCAAGACGTCCTATAATTCCTCGCAAGATTCTGAGTGAAGTACGATATAGAGTACCGGGGTCGGTCAGTATGGTTGGTAATGGTTTTAGATGCTTGCTTAGAGCAGTCGGTGGAAGGGCTGAAGGTGTAGGAGATTTCGGCGCCACACTTGCCAGGGATGCCGGCAAAAATGGCAGGCTTGAGGCCGGGAATCCTGGCGGCGAAGCTCTTGAGGCAGTTGCACGCGGCCTGGCGGTCAGCGGTGGTCTTCGCGGCCGCGGCGAGACTCCTCACTCCACTGCAGCAGCTGGGGGGATCGACCCACCTCTGCGGGCGTAGGAGATGCATTCCGCAACGGACGACGCCACCATACCGCCGTTCGCCGCGTGTGGGGCCGCCACCAGCAGCACGGCCAGCACCGCCACCAAGGCCAGCGGGCAACCGGAGCAAAGAGCCATGGCTTAGTGGTATGGGATTTTTTAATTCTCGCAAACAACGGAAATCTCTCAAAGGCTAAGAAATAGGCACGTGTGGATGGAGGAACCGGTTGGTGCCGGAGGGGATTATATAGGCGTGAGGGGTGGCGAGGAGAGCCCAAAATATGGCGGGGAGCGGGGACAATAGGTTGTTGGCAGTCGTGGGGTGTTGAGATCCCGAGTGCTTTACCTAATTAATTTTTTTAAAAAATTATTTACAAAAATAATTTAATTTATAATTTATTTATCAAAATAATATAAACAAGATAAAATATCATTCAAAATGATATTTTTTTATGTCTATATCACCACCCTGTTCCACCTATTTTCCACATGGAAGAAAAAAAAATTAAATTATCAAATCAAATGGCGTTTTTTAAAACGTCATTACAAATGGCATTTTAAAAAATACTATTTTATTTGGCGATTCTAATTTTTTCTCCCAAAAAAAAAGAAAAACGAAAAAAATGGAAAAAAATAAAATTATAATTTTAATTTAAAAAAAATAAAAAAATATAATTTTGATTAAAATAAAAATCATCATTTCAAATTAGTATCCCATTTTTAATTATCTTTTTTAAAAAATATCTGAAAAAAATAGGTGTAAAAAAATTAAAAAATATCATAAAAAAAGAATTGA
>KE504674.1:712988-738370 GCA_000441515.1 Elaeis oleifera | reverse complement strand
ATTTTTTTGGGAGAAAAATTAGAATCGTCATTCCAAATAGTATTTTAAAAATGCTATTTGATTTGATGATTTTTTTTTTTTATCCACGTAGAAAATAGGTGGAATAGGACGGTGATGTGGATATCAAAAAATATCATTTTGAACGACGTTTTATTCTGTTTGCATCATTTTGATAAATAATTATAATTAATTATTTTATAATATTTTTTTAATTAATTAGGTAAAGCATTCCTGAGATCCTGATGGGGCGCGGATATTAATGAGTGCATAGGAGCACAGCAGAGGATCCGCGCCCGATATTAATTCTATATACCCATAAATGGCGTCCATCCCAGGATGGAAGGTGTGCATGAGCACGTGCGGTGCATCCCATGTTGTTTGATGACTGTCGACATGCTGGACGCCATCCATGGCTGCATTGCAGGGATCCATAGGGAGTGGGGCCAGGTGGCTGGCAACCGTGGGTGAAAAGACTCCGGTGGGCATTGAATTAATTATGGATCATGGATCCTCTGCGGAGCCATGTTTTCGTGAATGGCATCCATCATTGAATGGATAGCATGCATTACCACATACAACATGCATCTCATATTATTTGATGGACGTTCATCTTGTGACGGATATCATGATCCATATTTTTCATTTTAGAACAATAATCTTGAGAGAGTCTCTATTATTTTATTATTATAATATTATTAAAATTAATTTATTGAGCTCTTTTCAGATATAATTTTGGTTGGATAAAATATACTGCTTGATTCGTTGATCAATCCAATTATAAATAAATCATACAAATACATGGATTTGATCCATCTAATGACCACTTTACTTTTGGACTCCAAATATTGCCACTTGTCACCCCATATTCTCCGTATGTATTCTTTAAAGAGCACGAATTGTTGTGGTGCCGCATGATGGTTGCATCACATGATTGATGGCTATCAAACAATGGATGCCATCGTGCATCACATGGTCTACACTCGTGCATGGGTTGTTTGACCGCCATCCATGTATCATGTGATATTGACTATCTATGAGTACACCAAATCAAACAAGAGGGAAAATCATATAATTTTGGAGATTTCGACTCCATTACCTAGATGCAAAGGAGCAGGAGTGCATCAGATGAATTGGGATCATTAGCAATCTGGGATAAGAGGAGAAGTGGGGGATGCACAGAACAGCAGGATAGGTATGTGGATGATGTCAGGATGAGGAGTTCATGTAATAACCCAATCTTTGATCACTCAGAGCTACCCCTGTATGAATCTCAAAGCTAAAAAAATCAAACCTCATGCGCTATGCATGTGAGGCAGGAGGGAGAAAGGCTCTCGATGAAAATCTTCATCTTCTTTGATTCTGGCTAGGAAAGGAGATTTTAGGACTCCAAAATAATCCTAGGACCTCGTCTATAAGAGCATCACAACTCCTCCTATGGACTCCATCGAAAACTATGAGAAATCATCGCTATTTTTAAGATTTTTGTTGCAATTTTCTCCTTGGTTTTCCATCAAAAAAGACCATCGGATCACCTTCTGGGTCTCACTGGATTTAGGTAAGGACCTTAGTCCTTGATTGCCTCTCTCTTTTGATCTCAAAGCCATTGTCCGACCTCGATCGAAGTTGATGAGTTGCCAAAATTCTTGATTGAAATAAGAGAGTCTTGTTTCGGCCTTTTTTCTTTATTTACCATGCCATCTGCTGGTTTTGATCAGATTTCATTGTCTCCCAAAGTCCACTGAAGCCATACATCGGGATATGCCCACAAGTTAGAAGCTCGGCCATGATCTAGGTCGAATCTAATATGATTTTTCTTCTTGTTCTTCTTTCTTTCCTTCTAGCCGGCCGCTGCCCCCATCGCTATCGCCGCATGCTACCACCGCCACTATCATGCCAAAAGCCACTGCAGATTGGCGCCCAGCCTTCTTGCTACCATCTTGAGGAAGAAAGGGAGAAGGGGACATCCCCTATTTTGAGAAGAAAATAGGGCTTTTCTCTCTCTCCTTTCCTTCTTTCACTTCTTTCTTTTTCTCTTTCTACCCTCTCTACATAGTTGCAGATTTAGAGGGTGGATCTGGACTCTTGTTGCATGAATCCCAAGTGACCTTAGT
Source organism: Elaeis oleifera (assembly GCA_000441515.1). NCBI lineage: Eukaryota > Viridiplantae > Streptophyta > Magnoliopsida > Arecales > Arecaceae > Elaeis > Elaeis oleifera. The sequence goes on along the minus strand of KE504674.1, from coordinate 736,259 downwards.
AGAGGGTTCTGGACCGATATTGAATTTCATCATGATTTATATGGAACACCCATCATTGGCAATGCTTATTTTGAACATATTGAATTCTTGCTTTGTGATATGCTAGTACAGTCATCTAAACCTGATCCACTTGGACTTCCAGGTGCCGTTACCATGATAGCTAGTAGTGTCCTTCCTCTCTCATAACTTTTCATCATGACCATGATCGATTTATGATCTCTTCTGGTTATCGATTTCGACTATATATGGATGTGATCGACCAAATGAGGCATTGAGCAAGGGCATTGAAGCTTTAACCCTAAAACAAGGTAGATCCTAAATCCTCATTTCTTACTTAATCATGTTCTAGATAGAATCGAAAATTTAAGATTTAAAGTAATTTGGATATTAAAGCTTTGAAAATAGAAATCTAATAATAATTTACTATTTATTGTGGATGGTTGATCGAGGATGTATGGGGATTACATCATTGATTGGATATGCTAGTCATGGATCAATAAAGCCTATTCTAAAGTTGTCATCAATAGCGATAAGAATTTTTATACATGATCACTATTATATATACTACTTTTATTATTAGATTTGTATCATTAGTTTTGTATCGTTAGATTCATATTGATGGATTTATCATGTTTGAGATACTATTATTTTCGTATAATTTTCAGTATGAGTATATTATATGTTGACTAATATATGTATCAGTGATGATACGATTATATAGACATGATATACTTATTTCGACTATACTGTAAATTAAATTATTCGATGAAATCAACATGTAATAATTGGACAGAAAAGATATAATTTGGACTAGCCTCATTATATAAATAGTCTGTCAGGAGCTTATGTCTGGAATAGTCTGTCAGGAGTTTATGTTTGGGACAGCCTCTAGAAGCTTATGCTTAGGATAGTCGACTAGAAGCTTATACTTGAGACAGTCTCTACAGGCCTATACGTGGGATAGCCTCTAGGAGTTTATGCTTAGAACAGTCACTACAAGTTTACGCATGATAATATGATCAGTTATAGACTGAGGCATGTCTTGATTAGTTTAAAGTTAAAAAATATATTAAAAAAATTAAAATATTATAAGAGAAATAGATGATAAGATATGAACTAATGTTGAATAAATATTTATTATGGCATATAGTGATACATTTTTTTTGACAAAACAGATAATTGATACATATTTACAAGGATGTTTGCATTATTCTGAATATTTTATATGAGATTCATGCTTTATGCCTGTTGCTATTTTCAAATTTTATTATTATATTGGTGTAGATGTGTGGAGATTCTTACTAAATTGTAAAGCTCATCCTCTCTATTTCTCTTTTCTTTTTTAGAGTTACAGGATCTTATATTTGGCTAAGGTTGGGATCTCAATTTGAAAGAATGATTAGATAGAATATCATGATCAATAATAGTTGGATGACTGAGTAATGCAAATTACATAATGTTTGATATTTATTATAATATGGAATAATTATTATGAATTGAGAGCAATAGTGTTCATGGGATCTTGAGATTGTAAGAAATTATAAGATCTTGTATATTCTTTAGAATCTTATCTAAGGAGTGTGCAACCATCACATATCCGATCCGAGTGCTAGATTCGGAACATGACAGTTCACCTAGGAGAGAAAAGATGGATGAGGGAGAGGATGAGCAGGGGGTTGTTAGAAGATGGATTGGAGGAGAGGTGGAATCAAAGGGGGAGGAAAAGGAGTTCAATTAAATTATTGATTTTGGGGTGGAACAGGTGTTATATGGTTCTCAACGATGCTGATTAATGTCATCCACTAACAATGTATAAAAGCATCCTCTATGTGCTCAAATTTCGATGCTCACATGTATAGCACCTTAAAAGCAATCAAGTTTTTCTATATTTTGTGCACCGTTATCCATTGGCGGTTCTTAAAAGCATCCATAAGTTTAGGCATGCTTTTCATATTGCCAACGCTCCCTTCTAGCATCGACGAGCTACAATCACCAAATATTAGTGTAATTGATGAGATTCTGATTTTCTTATTGTAATTGAATGATGTACCGAACTGTAATTCCCTTTATTATTAATTTCTTATTTCCTCCATATCTTTCTTATTGTAATTACCTTCTTAGCTTGCATTGTATTAGGAAGGCCAGATTTTCCTCCTTTTTTTTTTGATTTGCATTGTATTAGCAAGGCCAGATTTTCTTCCTTGATATTGTATGCATTTTGTATATATATTGGATAGCTAATCAATAAAATTCATCATCCTCATTATTTCATTTTTCTCTTGGTATTAGAGCCAGAAACTATCAAAATGCTAAACTCCATCCCTAAGCCTCCCACTACAGATCAACTATGGCTGAGGAATCCGACAAGGTTGTGAAGGTAAATGCATCCAATATTCAGGAGGAGTCGATAGCAAATCGCCCTATTACCTCCACCCCTCGAATCACCCGAGGTAAGTCTATGTCACAAACTTGCTTACCGGATCTAGTTATCATTCATGGAGACATTCAATAGAGAATGCCTTGTATGCAAAGAACAAGGTAGGGTTTGTTGATAGGATATTGGAGAAACCGAGTGAAGCTTCTTCCGAGTACCGAGATTGGATGCAGTGCAATGCAATAGTAGTCGCATGGCTTACAAACTCTATGACCAAGGAGCTGTATGAGATCGTGGCGTATGCGGCAACAACTCGTGATATATGGGTGGACTTGGAAGAGCGCTTCTCATAAGGGAATGCCACTCGAGTCTACCAAATATGGAGGAATATTAGTCTACTTTAACAGGAGAAGATGTCAGCCATCAGTTATTATAGCAAACTGAAGATGTTGTGGGAGGAGTTGCAAATGTATGATCTAAATCCCTCATCCACTTATGGCTCTCTCAAGGCAATCATGGCATTAAGAGAGAGGGCTAAACTGTATGATTTCTTGATGGGACTCGATGAAGCTTATAATGTCATGCACTCACAAATCTTAAGGACGGACCCGCTGCCCTCTCTTGGAAAAGCAGACGCTATGGTGGTGGAAGAGGAGGTGCAGTAGGCAGCGGTGGCAAATCATAAACCCAACATTGAAGTGACTACTCTAACCGCAGAGGCTGCCATGCTCACTGCTAGATCTAAGAATGGGCGCAGGGAGTCTGATGTCTCAAAACAGAATGTGAAGCCTAGTGCAAGCCATTCACGATGCAAGAACTGTAAGCGATTGGGTCATACCAAAGTGTGCTGCTGCGAATTGATTGGGTATCCACCCAATTGGAAGTCGAAGGTTGAAAAATCCAACTCCATACAATCCACTGACGATGGCAGCTATGGAGGCTCACCCATCCTAGGTCTTTAGTCATAGAATACGGACAGCTCTTGAATCCTATTTATGGTGCAAAGATAGGTTATGATGGTGGCAAGACTGTAGCTGATGGCAACAAGTTGACAGGTGCTGCCAATATTGTTGGTAAGTCAAAAAGGCACTTCAGTTAGATCATTGATTCAGGAGCTACTGACCACATGACTAGGTCAATGAATCTAATTCAATTACGTAATATGTATAAAGGAGGCAGGTCTATATGGCTGCCTAATGGACAATTGCTTTAGGTGCAGCTAGCAAAGTGGAAACTTTGTCCTCCCAATAAACTGAAGTTACAAGAAATACTTAAGATTAATGATTTCTAATGCAATTTGTTATCAGTGAGCAAATTGATAAAGGATAATAACTGTGTACTCACTTTCTATCTGAATTTTGTATTTTGTAGGACCTACACTCGAGGAGGCCGATTGGAGTGGGTAGGCAACATGATGGGCCATATTATCTAGATTTTGGGCAAGCGGCAGTCTCTAGGCATGTGGCATGACATGGGCAGTCATCTCATATCTGGCATATGCGGTTGGGACACTCTCCTTTGGATTTTTTATCCTATATTCTCAGTTTATCTAATAAGATTGTTGGTAGTGATAACAAGTCTGTGATTCATATCATCGTGCCAAACAACTAGACCTATATTTCCTATTAGTCATAATACAGCCGCAGCTTGTTTGATTTAATTCATTGTGATATTTGGGGCCCATATGCTACTCCTTCCCATTCAGAGGCACATTATTTTTTGACCATAATTGATGACTTTTCTCGATGCACTTGGGTTTATTTAATGCAATTTAAGTCACAAGTATACCGATATTTGACACTTTTTTGCAATATGGTGAACACTCAATTTGGCACTCAAGTTAAGTGTATTCGAAGTGACAATAGTCGAGAATTTAAGTGATGGGCAATGCTTGATTATATGATGCAGTTTGGGATCCAACAATAAATCTCTTATACTTACACACCTCAACAAAATAGGAGGATTGAAAGAAATATAGGCATTTGTTAGAGGTGGCTAGAGCCTTACGCTTTCAGGCCAACTTACCTATTGAATTTTGGGGCAATGCATTCTTACTACAGCCTACCTCATTAATTTGTTGCCCACACGTGTTCTGTCCAACAAATCTCCATATGAGGTGTTGTTTGGTCAACCTCCTAAATATGACCATTTAAGAGTCTTTGGGTGTTTATGTTATGCTCAATTACACTCTCCCATAAAGACAAATTTGGCCTCTGTTCTATTAAGTGTATTTTATGGGATATCCCCATGGGCAAAAGAGACATCGGATGTATGATTTGGCTAGCAAGCAAATTTTCACATCTTGAGATGTGGTCTTTTGTGAGAATATACTTCCATTTGCTATTACTGAGAGTAAAAAGAGTGCAACTACTGAAAATTATGGCATGTTGAGTAGCCCACTTTTTCTAAATGATAATAAAAACTCACATGAGCAATCGCCTGGACCACCAAGTCAGACGAGTCCAAATGGTACAATCTATACACCTTCCATGCAGTGGACCACTCCAGATTCAGGGGCAATAGGCACGGACCTCCTTAGAATCTGTCTCCATGTTACTAGGCGCACCAGAGAGTCTAACAAGTGAAATCAGCTCATCAGCCCAAGCACCCAGTGTTTCAGAGGAAGTTTTAACTCGACCACATCGAGATCGGACAATGCCACAATGGTATCAAGACTTCATTTGCACATTGCCCAGCTCTCTTGCCCCATCACGTAGCTCCACACCTTCGGCTAACCCTAGTGATCCTCTCTCTTCATATTTATCCCATGATAGATTATCTGCTACTCACTCTGCTTTCTTAGTGGTAATCACTTCTGTAGATGAGTCATATACTTATCTTCAGGCCATCAAACATGAGCATTGGCATGAGGCCATGGTTCGTGAAATTGAAGCACTTGAGAATAATGGAACTTGGACTCTCCCGCCAGGAAAGCGACTCCAAGTGGGTTTACAAGGTGAAGTATAAATTTGATGGGAGCATTGAGCATTATAAGGCTCGATTAGTTGCGAAGGGGTACACTCAAATTGAGGATTTGGACTACCATTAGACCTTTGCACCTGTGGCAAAATTTATAACTGTATGTTATCTCTTGGCTGTAGCAGCAGTACGGAATTGAGAGTTACATCAACTTGATGTTAATAATACTTTTTTGCATGGGGATCTTCATGAGAAGGTATATATGAAATACCTCATGGTTATGCACGCTTAGGGGATAATAAGGTTTGTCGCCTTCGCAAATCTTTATAAGGCCTCAAACAGGCTTCTCATAATCGATACCAAATGTTTACTGCAGTGCTCATTCAGCATGGATTTTTTAATCCAAGGCAGACTATTCCTTATTTACTTCCCATCAAGGTAACTCATTTACAGTAGTTTTGATTTATGTTGATGATGTAATTATTGCTAGGAATGACAAAGGTCACATAACTGCTTTTAAATGCTACCTCAATGACAAATTTCACATTAAGGATCTTGGTCCCCTCAAATACTTTCTTGGGATTGAGGTAGGTTGTTCTCCATCTAGCATAGTTTTAGTCAACATGAATATGCCTTGGATATTCTTGATGAAGCAGGGATGTTGAGGTGTCGGCCTAATTCATCTCCTAAGGAGATCCGACACCATTTATCTTCTACTATAGGGGCATGTCTATCGGACCGCTCGCAGTACCGTCGGCTTGTTGGATGATTACTCTACTTTACCATAATAAGACTTGATATTTATTATTCTATTCATATTCTCACACAATTTATGCAAGATCTCAAGCAACTTCATTGGGATGCGGCCCTCCGTATATTCCGGCTCATAAAGTCAGCACCTAGCCAAGGCATTCTTCTTCCCTCTATCGGGTCACTCATTCTGCAGACTTATTGTGACACTGACTGGACAGGTTGCCCAGACACACGCCGTTCCACTACTGGTTATCTGGTCTTTCTTAGAGAAACTCTTATTTCTTGACGCTCAAAGAAGCAATATATTCTCTCTCGATCATCCGTCGAGGCTGAGTATCGAGCCATGGCAACTACTACTAGTAAAATTTTGTAGCTTCGTCAGCTACTTTCTGATTTTCTTATGGTGCACCCAGCCTCTGTTACATTACATTATGACAACAAAGCGGCTATGCATCTTGTAAATAATCCTGTCTTTCATGAACGCATCAAACATATTGAAATTGATTTTCATTTTGTGCGTGATCGGGTTCAATCAAAAGAACTTCTATTATGTCATGTCGCTACTTCAAGTCAATTGACAGACATCTTCACAAAGGTCCTCACTTCATCTGTTTTCTCCAGACTACTTTACAAGTTGGGCATTGTCAACCTCTATGCACCAACTTGAGGGGGAGTATTAGCGTAATTGATGGGATTCTGATTTTCTGTTGTAATTGAATGATGTACCTAGCTATAATTTTTTTTATTATTATTTTTATTTCCTCCATATCTTTCGTGTTGTAATTATCTTCTTAGCTTGCATTATATTCGGAAGGCAGAGGAAAATATTTCCTCCATATCTTTCTTGTTGTAATTATCTTCTTAGCTTGCATTGCATTAGGAAGATCAGATTTTCCTCCTATTTCTTATTAATTTGCATTGTATTAGGATGATCAGATTTTCTTCCTTGATATTGTATGCATTTTGTATATATGCTGGATAGCTAATCAATAAAATTCATCACCCTCATTATTTCATTTCTCTCCAAAAATCATTTTTGCTGATGGTGGTTGACTATGAATGAATTACATTCTACAATGTCGCACGTTCACCGCAGGATCCGCACTCTTCTTTAAATAAAATATATATCAGTTACTTTAATTCCCGACCAAGGATGATACGAGAAACAGAATGAGAATGCATTATTTTCGTAATAAAAACAAAGAGACCGCATTCATTGCATGAGAGATCACAATAACCGGTGTCTTCTCTCCACTGACGGCAACACCTACTCACTTTCATTCTTTTTTTTTTTAGTTATTGTGGGCGCAGGGGTGGGGAGGGGTACGTCGCCATTTCTGTTCCTTGAACCGTGATGAAATCGCGCAAGAAGTATGGAGCTCATGGCAAGTTTTGACACTAAGATTTACGAATTTTTGTAAGAAGCTTGAAATATGAAGACAATACTAGTCGTCGTAGCTTGGAATCTATTTTTTCGGCGAAACTTTGGTCAGAAATTTAGACATATATAGCTCTTAAAATCATATGAGCCGCTGATCAAATTTATCAGATGGGGATGTTGTTTCCTCTTCCATGATCTAAAATACTTTCATTCATGTCTCTGTCGCTGGTTATAATGCTCTAAGCTTGAGGAAGGTTTACTAATATTTTATCAGATGGGTCATACCACATTTGGTTTGAATATACCTCGATAGAAAACCCTGCCATTGACGATGAACCACTTGGACATGGAACCAGCCAAAACTTTGGCAGTGAGAACTGTGACGAGCAAAATTTGGGGTGTCCTTGTTTGGGACTAGGAGCGCTAACCATCTTCATCCAAGGACCAGCTTGTCTAATAGGAAATTAATGTGACGCCAGTGTCCTGCTTAATCCGGTGAAGTTAGGCACCATTAGAGTTGCCAGATCACGAAAATTTTTTGGATATATAGATCACAGCTAATGAGAAATTACCAACTCAGCATCTGATCCAATATAGATCACTTAATTGGCACATTAATTCTATGTCTAGGCTTAAATTTGACTTCCCAATGTTATTTATGCTGCAATATTCTTTTTTTTTCTTTTTCTGCTCTTTAATTTTGATACAGGTTTTAGATTATTATGCCTCTTTTATGCTGTTAAACATGAATACCAACCTCAGGCAAGTCTTCCAGGGCATCTTAATTGTTTATTTATAAACTCTTGTCATTGCTGTTGTTCGATGTAAAGATGGGTCGCCCTATCTTGGATCAATTTCTAATTTAGTTTACTCGACCTATTCGAAAGATGAATCGTGTGAACTTGGGGGTCCATATATAACCAGCACTGATTGATCAATGTCTGGCTGTTGCTTAGTTGCATTTGCAGTCACACGAGACATCAAATGATCAAGAGACCAAATTTCTAGTGGTACCAAGTTACTACCATCTACATAAGATGACAGGGCTACAGAATTGGTCCCGTAGCTATGGTCATAAGTCACCAGAACATGAAAATGAAAGCAAATAATGATAGCTGTATTTTTTTTTTTTTTTTTGATGAGGATTTATGCAGCTATGTATTCAATGCCATATCGATTATATATTAGATAAATTTGGATACTTATACAAAATAAAAAAATCTAAATAATATATTTAATAATTTTTTTTTGATGAGATTTTAATTTACTAGCTTCACAGTTTGTATACTGTAGTTACTGTGCAAAATAATTTCCATCTTTCCTTTCCAGTGGTTATTTAGAAGGACGTGCTCCCAAGAAGATAATCTGCGCCATATATATTGTTGGTCTTTTCAATTAAAAAGACTCCAGCAATATTTGCTAGATCAAGCTTTTAAATATGATCAGGTAATCCTGTGTTCCACCACCAGAAGGTGTAAACGTCCACGGCCATATTTCTTTGGAATAATGATCAATACGTACTCTCTTTGGTATTTTCATCTCGTGATCCAAACCGAATGTTTCACAGCGGCGACTGCCTGGTCGGACCCAAGATACCCAGCTGTCCAGTCCTAACAAGTAGTGATACGCCACGTCAATAAGGTCATGGACAAAGTGAGACGCATAGTCCCTTTAATGCTGGAAATACAACAGTGCTACTCGTTAAACAGGCCGATGACCAAGTGGAGACTCGGGATAGCACATGCACGGTAGCAAATTAGCTTCAAGGGAGCCCACAAGAATTTAATCCGCCGGACAGCGGAGGAAAGCGTCACCGGACGGGGACAGAGCGGAGGAAGCGGTGGGGATGGTGGAGATATGGTCGTGGTTGGACGAGAGGCTGGGACTCAGAAGTAGTCATGGATGGGGGAAGAAAGAAGTGAGAGCTAGTAGGAGTTTTACTAAGCCTCATTTGTACCTGAGATATCTTTTTGTGCCCGTAAAATTTTATAGCCGGCACGATCATGAAAAATTATGTTTGGACCGTCATTGTCTGCCACATATCTTTCATCCCATGGATCACAAAGCAGAAGCAGAGAGAGAAAAAAAGAAGGAAGGAGAGGAGAGGGAAAGAGGGAGATTGGTGGTGCCAGAGTCGGGAGAGAGGAGGGCGGAGCCGCGGTGGAGGCGGCATAGACGGCAGTGGGGCGAGGCCCTGACGGGGGCAGCGCAGACGATGAGGGCCGGGGTGCAGGCGGTCGGGGTGCAGGCAGTCGGGAGTGCAGGGGGCAGCGCGGACGAGTGGGGCGGGATGCATCCAAATGGAAAGCCGGGGTGGGGGCTGGGGTGCAGGTATCGAGGTGGAGGCCCGTGACAGAGGTGGCGCGGATGTTAGGGGTCGGGGTGCAGGCAGTCGAGGGCCAGGGTGCAGACGTCAGGGCGGAGCTGCCGAAGGAGTGGGGTTGGACATGGAGAAAATTTTTTTTTATTTATGGATGAGAGATATATAGTAGACGATGATGGTTCGATCATAATTTTTTATGATTAAATTGATCATAAAAATTTTATCATCATATCTATTAGGATGGGTTGAATGTTCGAATTTATCTTACCGGTGTTGGAATATCTTTTTGGCTTGTCAAAATTTTTGAGTGCGGATCTTCAGCTATGCATCAGACAGTGCGGTATCCCGTACGCACCATCAGTTGCCTGATAGACGGCCACGAAGGATGTATCATGGATACTGCAGATAATCCGTGCTCAAAATTTTTCAGGTTGAGAGAGAATAAGCCAATTACACTGCAATGACCATGACAACAGTTTTGATGACCTATGGTGTACCTTTGTTACGATATATAATTAAGGGTCAGGATCTCTCTTATTATAAACAAATAGCTACCAGTTGAATTAATGTAAGGTGGCTTAAGCTAAACAGATCGAGATATGAAAGTTAAACGGTAATAATGATGACTTTTTAGTGGGGGATCCATTATTTATAGAAACTAACGTTGTTGAAACATTGCCCACTCGCGTAGACGTACGTCCTTAATCTACAATAAATATTGTAGACTAAGTTAATAAAAAATATCATATATTTAATGGTGAAAAGACGCTGCTTCATTGTCATAATTTGACATGAATGGACTCGCATGTGTTCCTAGTATTGTGCATTTTTTTCTGTTTTTTAATACTTAATCTACAATAAAATGCTGTAGACTAAGTCAATAAAAGAATACCGCGTATTTAATGGTGAGAAGACACTCCTTGGCATAATTTGACATGAATGGACTTGCGCATGTTCCAGGTATTCTGCTTTCTTTTCTTTTTCTTTTTTTTGGTTAGGAGTATTTTTGCTTTCAGCAAGCGAGAAGCTCATTGGTTCTGGTCAGATGTCGACCTTTCTACATTCCTGCTAGTTTTCCATCTTCTATCTTCTAGCTAGTTCTCTTCAATTTTTTTTTTATAATTTCTACTTTCTTTGCTTCATAACCTTGATGAAAGTGATTAGACCCTGTCTAATTATCTCTTCAGAAAATAAAAACTGAGCTCAAGTTCTATGAAGAATTACTTCCTGTCCTTGTTACAATATTAATTGTTGTGTCTATCTTATGCACAGTTATCTACATGAACTCAGACTATGTTCCTTTTTGCAGTTTCTTTTTCTTAATTTATTTTGTACTGAATATAACGATAGACTGTTCCATTAAGCCGTTCATTGGATGTTCGTGCCTGCATCATTTGAAAGTCGAATATATATGTGGTCCGGAGAGCTCATATGACCAGCTGGGCACCAACTGATCAAGACCACTTCGTGATGTTGTACTCACACAATCCGTTCAAATAAGAGGCCATAGAAACAAGTAGCTGATATTCATATATCATGCATGAGTGCTACAAAACGAACCCTATCACCACAAATACATCCGGGCACTCAGAATATTCATAACATGAAACATATATACTAAAACACAAGAGCTCATGCGGGCAGACAGCTCCCACACACAAACCACGATGTGGAACAGCTACCACCTTATTCTCAAGTCTCAACGATCAACTATGTAGCATATACTCTAGTAGCTACGTGGGAGATGGTCTTCCAAAGAAGAACTCAAGTCACCCTGCATACAAATTAACCAAGGAAAAGACATAAAAATGGTTAGCCCCTCATCAAAATATATAAAAATATATTCCACTCCATTTTAATTATTCTATATATTCTTGCTGCCGATACTCATCTCAAGTAATGAGTCATCTAAGCCATGGACGAGTTCTTTCTTTCAAGCTAGTCCTACATATAATTTTTCGCAAGATGCTGAGTGAAGTATGATATATAGTTGTTCTGGGCCAGTAATTATGGTTGGTAGTGGTTTTGGATGCTTACTTAGAGCAGTCGGTGGAGGGGCTGATGGTGAAGGGGATTCTGACGCCACACTTGCTAGGGATGCCGGCAGCAAGGGCAGGCTTGATGCCGGAAATCCTGGCGGCCGTGGTCTTGAGGCAGTTGCACACTGTCTGGCGGTCGGCGGTGGTCTTTGCGGACCCGGCGAGACTCCTCACTCCACTGCAGCAGCTCGCGGGATCGAACCCCCGCTGCGAACGTAGGAGATGCATCCCGACACGGACGACGCCACCTGACCGCAGGTGATGGCGTTCGCCGCGTGCGGCGCCGACACCAGCAGCACGGCCAGCACCGCTGCCAAGGCAAGGAGGGCACCAGAGCGAGCCATGGCTTAGTAGTATGGGATTTCTAGACTCTCGCTAACAAACGGAAGTCTCTCAAAGGCTAGGCAATAGGCAAGTGGGGTGGAGGAAAATGGTTGGAACCGAAGGGGATTATATAGGCGTGAGGAGGATGGGGAGGGAGTGAGCCAAAGATATGGCGGGGAGTGGGGACCGGTAGTTGGCAGTTGTGGGTGATGGAGAAATTCTTTATACACCGCTGCGATGTTGAAAATTCAAGATGGGGCACACCATTTTTTTATTAAATTATATAATTATTATTTTTAATATATATTTAATATCTATAATTTATTTTTATAAATATTAAAAAAAGAAGAATATTTTTTAATAATAAAATATTTTTTTTATGACATCATGTGCAGAAAATCATAATTTCAACGCAGAATATTATAATATCCGCACAGGATGCTATAATTTTTCGAAAAAAAATTTATTATTAAATTTAATAAAAATAAATTATAAATATTAAATGAATATTAAATATATGTTAGAAAGTGATGATCATGTGATCCAATAGGACGAAATGATATGCTCCACATCAGATTTTTTATACTGCGGGAGGTGTACAAAAAAATTATCACGATGATATCCTAATAAGATAGAGATATTAATTTTGGAACAGCAACCCTTAGAGAATGTCTAATTATTTATTTATATAATTTTGTTAAAATTAATTTATTGAGCTCTTTGCATTCGACTGAGCGTAGTATTTAGCTGGATGGGACATATTGCTGAATTGATAGATCAATCCAACCATCAACCAATACATATAAATGTGCGTAATATATATGCTTTTTTTTTTTTTTTCATGAATATTATGTGTTGCTTCATGATTGGACTGATGCATCAATCGAGCCCATAACCACTTCTTTTTGTGGACTCCAAAATACTGCCACTTGTCACCTCATATTCTATATATGTATTTCTTTAAATAAGAACGTATATCAATAAGCTTAATTCCCGATGAGGAAAGTTGATATGAGAAACGGGATGAGAATGCATTTATTTTCTTAGGGAAAAACAAACTCCGGCGACAGCAACATCTACCGACTTTCATTCTTCTTCTTCTTCTGTACCTTTTGTGGGGGTGAGGGGTGGGGAGGGGTACGTAGTATTTCTGTTCTTTGAACCATGATGAAATCCCGCAAAAGGCATGGAGCTCGTGGGAGCTTTTGAGACTAAGATTTCCGAAACAATACCAGTCGTCGTCGCTTGGAATCTATTTTTTCCACTTAAGTTTTGGTAAGAAATTTACGCATAGCCATTAAAATCATGTGAGCCATGCACTGATAAAATTTATTGGATTGGGATGCTATTCCCCTTCTATCATCAAAAACACTTTCATTCACGTATCTCTATCGCTAGTCATAATTCTCTAAGCTTTAGGAAGGTTTACTTATTTTTTTATGAAACTATTCTTGAACTACTGATGTGATAGCAGAAAAGGCATGGGTGATCGTGTCTTTCCCGCAATAAAGATCAACCGATCAATGCGACCTGGAGTGAATGCATTGTTGATTCCTAGGGGCAGCTCATGCCCATACCATATTTGGTTTTGGAATCACCTGGGCAGATCAGTAACCCTGATATTGACAATTAAGGAACAACCTAGACATGGACTCAAGCATGACGTTGGCAGTGGGAAGCTGCGATGAGTAAACTTTTCGCTAAGCATCTTCATCCAAGGACCATCTCATCTAATAGGAAATTAATGCGACACCAGTATTCCTGCTTAATTTGGTGTAGTTAGGCTCCATTATAGGTTTGCTTGGGAGGCTTGCTAGATCACCCAGTTGGGACATTAATTCTATGTCTAGGCTTAAATTTACTCCCTGTCTTATTTAGACTGTAATTTTCTTTTCTTTTTCTGCTCTTTACTGTGCAAATTTTTTTAATTATGGATTATCATTAATTAATTATTTATTTATTAAAAATGAGCTGATTATATAATCCGAGTTAATGGACTTGTATATAAGCCTAATATTATTAGTGATCATTGTATTTTGGGCTATGTGAGCCTTATGTTGGGTGTAGTATGGTTGGGACGATGCATTGTAGATCTGAATCTGACTTAAGTCCGTGATGAGAGGGCCTGTTAAGATTAGTTTGAATGGTTAGGTTCCCTCTCTACTTCCTATAAATATCATAAGTTTAGTTCTCAGGCTTGTCCCATTGAATAGCCGCCTGTTGAGAGGAAGCTGGAGAGAAGGATATAGCTTTTGGTATTCATTTGAGCATTTGTGATTGATCGATTATTGGAGATCAATGGTGAACATAGGTACGCATCCTAAATCTTAGAATAATTCGATGTTCTAAACTTTTATGAGATTTTTAAATTATAATTTTGTATTCTAATCTTCTGTATGAGATCTATGGGAAAATCCTTACAATTGATAACAAAATCAATATTTTATGTAGGGATTGAATCAAATAAATAATTGATTTATTATGGTACAATCAATTAAAAAATAAAGAAGAAGAGAGACGAATATCTTTGAGGCCGTCCCTCTTCTCTTCCTCTTCCGTCCCTATGGTGGATCGGTTGTCGGCATGGAAGAGGGAGTTTTGATGGCGACCAGGTTCAGCCGACGTTGAAAGGCCGACGATCCCATCCGGCTCTAACGATCCAAACATAAGACAAAAAAAAGTATGAGCGTGATGGTTCTCACCACCGTGGCTCCTCCTCCCCCATGCCGTTACCGCATGTGGCCATCCATCCGACGATGCCATCCAAGCATGTGGTGGCTACCCCAATGGGCGGTGGTGCCGGACACTAGCTCTACCCCCTCCTTCCATACGTTTTTTCAACCAAAAAAGAAAAAGAAGAAACCACTGGATCTCGATTTACTGGCGGTTCCCCTCTCTTGATCACCGGTGAACTGATGGCGTCTGATCGAAAGAGGCATCAAGCCGTCGATTGAAAGCCCCAGTGACCGCCAATAAGGTATTTGGGTGGAAGGGGAGCTGGTGTTGGCCCATTCTCCACTGCCAATCATGAGGAGGAAGGAATCTTAACGGATTTTGGGTTCAACCCAAAATCTGAACCTGATTTGCTTTATTTAGTTTTATGGCATTTTTGCATTTTAATCCCAATTGAATACAAAATTTGATTTCAATCCAACAAAAATTATATTTTAATCCCTGTGATGTAATTTATTGTATAAAAATCACTATATTACAGTTTCGCCACTATCAAAGTTTATTATTTCATAATAATCCTTCAAAATTTAGTTTAGTCCTTGAAAAGATTTATTTCTGATGGTAGTCTTCAAAAAATTAATTTTTTTGATGCTTTTATAATTATATGACATAATATGTATTTTTTAAAATATTTTCTATGATATAATAGCTTAAAAAATTATTTTGACATGTGATAGATCCTCTGGTAGCATGTATTTTTTCTAGTTGTATATATATTTTATATACTTTTTCAGTTTTTTTTGGAGATTAAATAGGTTAAAACTTAAATTATTTATTTGAGCTATATAAATCTATTACTGTGATTTTGGAATGCAATACTATGCTATAATACGATCAACGGGATGCATGTTGTTAAGTATCCCATTCCAGACATGATCATTTGTAGGTATACATGGGGTTAAAGTATGCTGACTTATATTTATTTGGATATTTATTTCCTATATAGATAATTTTATGGATTGACATAAATATTTATCACAAAAATGATTTATTTATGTTAGTTCATGAGATTTTTCATCATGAGAAGGATATTTTCTAGTTATAATATGCAATCACCTGCCCAAAGAGAGTTATTGTATATTTTAATTGAGAATTGCATGGAGCATTATGTTGTGAGGGTGCTCTAGTTTTTAGGATCTATTTGTCCAAAGGGGATAGGCTTTTAAATGCTAGGATATTTTTTTTTATGAGTTTATGTGAAGAGCACTTATGTATATTACATATTCTACCCAAAAAAAATTTATGATATTGTGTTTGGGCTCTTATTTATAGCTTATGTTGTTTATGTATATGCTCATTGACTAATATTTTGCATTCTTTCTATTTGATTATACAATCTCATCTAGTGTGAACAATAATAATATTATCGTTGAGGTCTTGATTGGATCAAATTATAAAAGGTGGAAGCAAGACATGAAATTTACTCTAGAGATTACTGACATTGACCTAGCATTTTAGAAGAATAAATCTGATAATCTTAATGATCGAAGTACACCTGAATAAAAGATTATTTTGTCAAATGAAAAAGTGTAATAGGCTTAGCTTGATTGCTATTAAGAGGTCTATTTTCGAGCATCTTCTGAGTGGCCTGCCAGAGACCCATAATGCTAAAGAGCTATTTCATGCTATAAGATAGAGATACCTTGTATCTGAAAATGCTGTGTATGAATGCCTAATGAAAGAATTGATAATTAACCATGAGATATGATAATGTTGGAGGTGTTAGAAAATATATTCTGAAAATAGTTCATCTCCAAATCAAGCTGAAGGATCTCAAAATTGGACTGTCTGATTCTTTTATTGTGCCTTATATTTTGAGTTCCTTACTTGCTGAATTCTCTCAGATTAAAACTGCCTATAATACTTTGAATGAAATCTGGAGTATTAATGACTTGATCACCAATTGTGTTACTGAGAAAGAAAAACTTAAGAAAGAAAAGAGTAAAGGTAACATTCTTTCCTTCCAATCCATATCTCATTCTAGCAAGAGTTTTATAATAAAAAAAGCATAAACCTACTGCTCCTAAATAGACTTAGGGTGCTAAAGGACATGATAACAATCTCGATCAGAATCATTCAATAGGAAGTCCCAAAGCTGCCATTGAAAATTTTTAAATATTTCACTGTAAAAAGAAAGGGCATATAAGGAGTTAGTGCTATAAGTTCAAGTCTTGAATAGAAAAAAAAATAGGAAATAAGCCCTAGCTTTGTTATTATGAGTGTGGCAAAATTTTGTACACCGACCGCAGTGTAGAAAATCTGATGTCGAGTGCATCGCATTATCCGATTGGCCCATGTAGCATTCTTGTGGCATGACATGACGGATGTCATTTCATACCAAACTAGATATCTGAAGATGTGAAGAAAATAGAGGCAGTGCATTATTCCATCGTTGAATATATTTAATACATGTCATAATCTACTTTTCAAATTAAACATGATAAAAATATCTTTACCTTCAAAATGAAGTATTTTTATTATTTTGAAATCTGATTGGATATTACGAATACTACTCTTCTCTCTCTCTTCTTTCTCATTTTGTTGAGCTTCTGCTTGAGCGTCTGGATGTTCAAAATTTATTCTATAGTAAGAATTATATGTTTAAGATTGTTGACTAGTATCTAGATAATATTATCCATCCAACCAACATCCCACTCATTAGGAAGTAAAATATCGTCTGTAGATGCTTTATTATAATTTTTTTATAGTTTCTTTATTATAGTAGCTACTTTTATAATTAAATGAAGTTAATACATTTGATATGTTCAAATTAATTTTTTTTTCAATTTTGAATACAGCATGTCATATAAATTTTTTGAAAGTCATATATAATAAGTCAGGATATCATGATTTCTATCCAGGATAGTCTTTGATAATATATTAACATCCAAGATCAAAATTATAGTATTACAGATTTATATTATTACATTATAGGTTAAAATTATGATATCCTATATGTAAAATATCTTTCAAAGGTAGTTTTGATAATATTATGACATCTTACATCAAAATTATGATATTATAGATTAATATTATGATATCTTGTATGTAAAATATCTCTTAAATATATTTTTTTATATTTTAATGATATTTATATTAAAATTATAATATCCTGTATGTAAAACATCTTTTAAAGATAATTTTGATAATATTATAATATTTTAAATTATATTTATAATATTATAAATTAATATAATATTATATAGATAAAAAATCTTTCAAGTATATTTTTTGATATTTTTATGATATCTTAGATCAAAATTATGACATTCTATGTTAAAATTATGACATCTTGTAAGTAAATACTTTTTGAAGTTTTAATAATATTATGATATTTTGAATCAAAATTATGATATTTTAGATAAAAATTATGATATTTTATAAATAGAATATATTTTTGAATATAGATTATGATATTTTGGATTAAAATTATGATATTATAGATTGAAATTATGATATTCTAGTTTGAAATTATGACATCTTATTGTAAAAATAGTTTCTAAAATAAGAAGATATCATAATTATGATATTTTTGATTGAAATTATGATATTTTAGGTTAGAATTATGATATTATGTGGTATATCTTCAAAGAACCTTGTATTTATGTCTTCCATATATATTTTTTGATTTTAGAGAACCTTCTTATACCTTCTACAAAATTTTTGTAAATGATCAGTTAGATAAAGTTTTTATGATGGTTGTCTTAAGAATCCATCTTTTTCTAGTGCACCAAATGCAGATAATGAGTTGGTAGAGTGCAAGGAGAAAGGATGATCGAGATATCACTCTTTGTCATCACTACAAAGCTATCGACGGACCAAAAGATCTTGTTCCTAGCTTGTAGGAGTAATGGTTTACAATAAGAAGAGGATCGTAAAAGAAACGAAAGAGGAGAAGGCCAAGGATAAAAATAATATGTTATAAATTTCTTATTGGATGTATTAATTTATAAATTAGATATTTTAATTTCATCAAAATATAAACATACTGTAATAGATGATTTGAAAATATATTATTTAATAAATTTAATTTAAATTTGAATATATTGTATAGATTGATCATAATTATGTAATACTTTTTACTTTGAAAAAAATTTTTATGCATGATTTCATAATTTGATATAGGATGTTATATTTCTATAAGTATTATATTTAATAATATTTTTATATCAGAATATCATAATTTAATCTATAATATCATAATTTAGCCTATGATATCATAATTGTATATTTGAGAATATTTCTATATCAAGATATCATAATTTAATCTATAATTTATAATTTGATCCAGAATGTCATAATTCTATATTCATAGATATTTATTATATGAAATATCATAATTTTAATCTAAAATATCATAATTTTGATTCAAAATATTATAATTATGCATTTGATAATATTTTTGTATCAATATATCATAATTTTAACATATAATGTCATAATTTTGATCCAAGATGTCATAATTTTGCGTTCGTGGATATTTTTTATATCAAAAAATTATAATTTAACCTATAATATCATAATTTGATTCAAAATATCATAATTCTATATTTAAAATATTTTTTATATCATTGGATGTCATAATTTTAACCTATAATATCATAATTTTATCCAAAATATCATAATTCTGTATTTAATGATATTTTTTGTATCAAGATACCATAATTTTAACCTATAATATTATGATTTTGATCTTGAATATCATAATTCTATATTCATGTATGTTTTCTGTATCAGGATGCCATAATTTTAATCCATAATATCAAAATTTGATCCAAAATATCTTAATTTTATGTTCAGAGATATTTATTATATCGAATATCATAATTTTAACCTACAATATCATAATTTTGATCCAAAATTATAATTCTATATTCGATAATATTTTTTACACTAAAATATCATAATTTTAACCTACAATATCATAATTCTGATTTAGAATGTCATAATTTTATGTTCGATGATGTTTATTGTGTCAGATATCATAATTTAATCTATAATATCATAATTTTATATTCGATGATATTTTTTATATCAAAATATTATAATTTAATCTATAATTTTATATTTAAAGATTTTATTTGTACTAGAATATCATAATTTTAACTTATAATATCATAATTTTGATCCAAGATATCATAATTTTATATTTAGAGATATTTCTTATATTAGATATCATAATTTTAACTTATAATATTATAATTTTAATCTAGAATATCATAATTATATGTTCGAAAATATTTTTTATATCAAGATGTCATAATTTAAATTATAATATCATAATTTTGATCTAGAATGATATTATAGATAAAATTATGACATCTAGTATAAGAAACATCTCTGAATATAAAATTATGATATTTTGAATCAAAATTATGATATTGTATATTAAAATTATGATATTTTGATATCAAAAACATCATCAAATATAAAATTATGACATCCTAGACCAAAAATATGATATTATAGGTTTAAATTACGATATTCGACATAAAAAATATATTTGAATACAGAATTATGATATTTTGAGTCAAAATTATGATATTGTAGGTTAAAATTATGATATCCTGATACAGAAAAAAAATTTTGAACATAAAATTATGAATCTTGAATCAAAATTATGATATTATAGATTAAAATTATGATATTTTATATAAAAAATATAGTCAAATACAGAATTATGAGATCTTGAGTCAAAATTATGATATTGTAAGTTAAAATTATGACATATGGCACGATAAATATTTTTAAATATAAAATTATGATATCCTGAATCAAAATTATGATATTGTAGGTTAAAATGATGATATCCTAACATTGAAAATATCTTTGAATATAAAATTATGATATCCTATATCAAAATTTTGATATTATAGGTTAAAATTATGATGTCTTGATATAGAAAATATTCTTAAATACAGTATTTAAAGAAATATGATATCTTTTATCAAAATTATGAAATCATGCATAAAAAATTTTTTTAAAATAGAAAGCATTACATAATTACGATCGGTCCATACAATATATTTCAAATCTAGCACCATATTTTATTAAAGTAATAGATTTTTCAAACCATCTATTCACTATATTTCATATTTTGATAAATTAAATATCTAATTTATAAATTATAACATCCAGTAAGAAAGTTATAACATGTTATTTTCATCCTTAGTCCTCTCCTCCCTTGCTCCTCCTGTGCTTCTCTTCTTGCCATAAGCCATTACCCCTATAAGTTAGGAGCAAAATCTTTTGATCTATTGGTGGTTCTATAGTGGTGATGAAGAGTGACATCTCAATCTTCCTTCCTTCTCATACTTCATCAACTCATTATCTACATTTGGTGTACTAGAAGAAGGTGGATTCTCAAGACAACCATTATATGAAGCCTCATCCAACTGATCATTTATGAAAATTTTTATAGAGGGTATACAAAAAAATTTTTTGAAGTCAAAAAATATATGTGAAAGATATAAATACAAGATTCTTTGAAAATAAACTATAATATGTTATAATTTTAACTTAAAATATTATAATTTTAATCTAAAATATTATAATTATAATATCTTACTTCACAAGCTATTTTTACTATAGGATGTCATAATTTTAAACTAGAATATTATAATTTTAATCTATAATATCATAATTTTGATCTAAGATGTCATAACCTATATTCAAAAATATTTTTTATCTAGAGGATGTCATAATTTTAACTTAAAATATCATAGTTTTGATCCAAAATAGTATAAAATATCAAAAATATAATTAAAAATATTTACCTATAAGATGTCATAATATTAATCTAAAATATCATAATTTGATTTAGAATATCATAATATTATCATAACTATCTTTGAAAAATATTTTACCTACAAGATGTCATAATTTTAACATAAAATATTAACATATAATGTCATAATTTAGATCCAAAATATCATAAAAATATTAAAAAATATACTTAAAAGATATTTTATCTACATGATGTTATAATATTAACTTATAATGTATGTCCTAGGATGTCATAATATTATCAAAACTATCTTTGAAAGATATTTTACATATAAAATATCATAATTTAAATATAAAATATCATAATTTAATACAAATATCATAAAAATATTAAAAATATATTTGAAAGATATTTTACCTATGAGATATCATTATATTGATCTATAATGTCATAATTTTAATCTAGAATATCATAATATTATCAAACTATTTTTAAAAATATTTTCATAAATAATATTATAATTTTAATCTATAATATCATAATTTTGATCTTAGACGTCAATATATTGTCAAAAAATATTCTGAATAGAAATCATGGCATCCTAACTTATTATATGATTTATTGAAATATTTATATGACATATATATTCAAATTAAAAAAAAGACTATATTTGAACCTACCAAATATATTAACTTCGTTTAACTACGAAAGAAGCTGCTGTAATAAAGAAACTATTAAAAAATATAATAAAGGATATATAGATTGCATTTACTTTCTGATGAGTGGGATATATTGCTTGAACGGATAATATTATGTAGATGCTAACTAACATCTTTACATGCATAATTCTCAATACAGAATAAATTTTAGATATCCAAACATTCAGGCAGAAGCTCAATTAAGTGAGGAAGAAGAGAGAAGAAGAGCAGCATTGGTAATGTCCAAGTAGATTTCAAAATAATAAAATACTTTATTTGGAGGAAAAGATATTTTCATCATGTTTAATTTGAAAAGACATATATTAAATATATTCGATGATAGAATAAAGCACTGCCACCATTTTCTTCACACCTTCAGATATCCAGTTTAGTATGAAATGGCATTAATCACATTATATCAACGAGGATGCTATGTAGACCAATTGGATAACACAGTGCGCTCCATATCAGATTTTCTACATCATGGCTAGTGTACAAAGAATTTTGCATGAGTTAAATGTAGTCAATGCTATGTAGACCAATTGGATAACACGGTGCGCTCCATATCAGATTTTCTACATCATGGCTAGTGTACAAAGAATTTTACATGAGTTAAATGTAGTCAATATCTCTATTGATTCTTGATGAATTGATAGTGGTGCCACAACTCATATTGCCATTTCTTTGCAGGAGTTCATAAACAAGGAGAAACCAAGTCTGAAGGAGGGCAAACTGAAAGTAGAAAATGATCTTGAAGTTGAAGTAGAATATATAGGAGTTGTCAAATTATCTTTAGAGTCTGATTTTGAAATTTTCTTAGAGAACACCTTTTATGTACTTTTTTAGAAGGAATTTAATTTCTATTTTCTCTTTAGATAGGCTTGGATTTGGTTTGATTTTATGATGAAAAATTAATTTGATGTTTAACTCTCAGATTATTAGTTATGGTATTTTGAATGATAGATTATATAATTATGTTTAGCTTATGATAATCCATATG
>KE504674.1:696547-708147 GCA_000441515.1 Elaeis oleifera | reverse complement strand
TTTGATTTAATCTAAATAATAATTAAGCATCCAACCATTGGAGGTCATTGAATCAAATTCAATTAGGTTCAAATCAAGTGTAAAATTGATTAAAGCTTATCATATAAGCAAATCAACTGTAAGAGAATTAGGTTTATCCAGATGCTAGCAAAGTTAACATGAACCCAATAAGTTTTCTCTAAATTCATATAAATTGATACTTCATAAGTCTAATTTTAATCAATCCAGATCTTTTTCTTTATGTATGATCCCATAGATTCAATTCTATCTGGTAGTGAGATATACCATGATCTCTATCATAGGTATCATTGAAATTTCTTTCAATGGATCAGAATAGTTTCACTCTAACTCGACAAAGATCATTGATCCAAAATGATCCTATTGAGCTCTCATAATCCATCAGTGACATCTAGCAATATGTAGTAGCAATCCAGCAAAACTGAAATAGAATCCCTAGGTGTAGTTAATATGTAATACAGTCCTTCTATCGTGAGTTCTGACTAGATGGTAGGTCATAGATAAATCTTCAAACCTCATCATCAGTCATATAATAGATTCGATCAGTTCAAGTTTAATAGTGATTCCAATAAAATTTTTTTCATCAATCATACTACTATGGTCATAGACTTATAGATTCAACTTCTCAAATCTCATAGGACTACTCTCTATCAAGGTCGATAGGTCCCATGTAGATGCATATGTTACTCCCACAGCTCAACCAACTAAAGCCAACGTCCACTACAAAACTCATAATTGAGTTAATACTTATATGTAGCCAAACTATAGCAGTCTTACTATGAGCAACTATGATATCGTAGGTCAAAAGATTAGTCACACAACTACAGCATCGAGATGATCACTGATGATTGAATAAAATCTATGTGATTTCTCGTATGGTCACGCTCAGTACTAGTGGTTCTCTAACAACTATCCGCACTTATCGTTCAGTATCTTTACACTGTAGATTAGAGACTCATCTATCTCGAAGGAAGCGAATCGTATGTCGGTCTATCTGGGTGGATCATCATCCCTGTAACTATCCTATCATCGAAAGTAATTTAAAAATTGATCATATATGACTCTAATTCTCAGCAGTTGAGAATATGTATCTGGATGGATCATCATCTCTATGACTATCCTATGATCGGAAGTAATTTAAAAATCGATCATATATGGTTCTAATTCTCAACAGTTGAGAATATGTATCATAACATCAATTTCAAGGATGATTCAGGGACATATAATACTTGAATGAAAAAAAAAATTATCCTTTATTGATTAAATCAATGTTTAAATATAAATATATATCATAGAATAAAAATATGTCAGTCAATAATTGATTTCTAAGACATACATCTAGCATCCACTTCCTATAAATATCATGAGATTAATTTTCAAACTTGTCCCATCAATAGCTGCCTATTAAGAGGAAGTTGAAAAGAAGGACTTATCTTTTGGTGTTCATCTGAACATCTGTGATTGATCGATTATTAAGAATCAATGGAGAACACAGATACGCATCCTAAATCTTAGAATAATTCGGTGTTCTAAACTTTTATGAGATTTATGAATCTCTTATATGTGGAGATTTTTTTTGAATTATGATTGTGTTCTAATCTTCTGTATGAGATCCATGGAAAAATTCTTACATAATTTTGATACAGGTTTTAAGTTGTTATGCCTCTCTTATATGTTATACACGAAGGCTAGACCAGGGCAAGTATTCTATATTTCTATTTGTTTATTATAAATTGTTGTTGTTGCTATAGATGGATGCAAAGATACGTTGTCCCACCTTGGATCAGTTTCTAAGTTGACCCATTGGACAAATGAATCTTATAAATTTAGGGGTCCGTACAACCAACACTGATTGATTAATATGTGGCTGTTGCTCAATTTTGGCAGAATTATAGTCACATAATCCATCAAATCAAGAGGATAAATTTGTAGTAGTTACAAAGTATTGATATTTATATATGACGATAGGGCTATGGAATCCAGTCACCACAATCATGACAGTAATTATAAGTCGCAAGAACAAGAAAGAAAGCAAATAATGATAGCCAACTGCTTTTATGGGGATACATATATGGATGTATATTTAGCTTCGTATCAACTATGTATTGAATAGATCTTAAATATTTATATAAATTAAAAATTAATAATATATTTTAACTAGTAATTTTAGATTGTTACAGTTTTCGCACCATAGTCCACGTGCATAACATATATATTCCATCTTTTCTTCCTCATCGAGTATGTAATTCAGTAGTTATTTAAGAGAATGTCCTCCTAAGAAGAGCTTAGTACTGCATAAATAACTATGGAAAGGAAATAGTTAGTCTTTGGCTATATATATTCTTCCATGAACCTTAAATTACAAAATTAACTAATTAATAAATAATTTTAAAAATAACTAATTGATAAATTAATTTTTAAACATGCGATGGAGGGATTAGTTTGTAAACAAACATCTGTGTATACAAATCTAAATAGTAATTATAAGATTAAAAAAGATAACATAATATGAAATACTTGTTTAGCTGCAATTATGAAAACTCAATTAGGTTTATGTTAGAACATCATGCCTCAAAGCTAGAACACTAAATTAGAAATTAGCAACCCAACTATAATGAATTTGACCAATCTAACTTAGATCAATTAATCATCATCTGGTCACCAATTTGAGAAAACTACTTTGCTCTGAAAAGAGAGGTGCCTCAAATGAATCAACCAACTCTAAGATGAGTTTCAATTAACTCATGCTTAAAACCTTACTTGCAACTGACTACATGATAATCATTGCCTACTTCTGTCTTTCATCCATGAAGTTTCATCATTCCTCAAAGAAAACTTGATGAAGTTTGATATATAGTTCAATTGGTGCATCTACCATTCAAAATTATATTACTTGTTGCCTAATACATAAATTATTTAGTTATCGATTTTGTAAAAATATCTTTTTTCATAACTATATATATAGGGCATACTTGAATAAGGTCGATCAAATTTGGACTTAGATTTGGTCAGATTAAAATTGGATAAGAAAAATCCTATATTGATGATCTAAGCATTGGATGTAATTTACTATCTCAAAACTGCTTACACATAAAAAATCATATAATTTGGAGATCCCTAGTCTATGCATCAAGTGATTAAAAAAATATCTAATTTAATTTTATTTAGACTGTCCAAATTTTTGGCTACTTGATGTATAAGTTAAGGTCTTCAAATTATATAATTTTTCGTATGCAAATGGTTTTAAGATAGTACATTACATCCACTGGCTTGAATCATCGATGTAAAATCTTCATTATAGAGTTTTAATCTGATCGAATCTGAGCTCAAATCTAATCAACCTTATCCAAATCTTTCTCTCTCTCTATATATATGTATATCTTCAGGTCACCGTATTTTGTCAATAACAATCACTAACATAATGTTTTGTACATGCATCAATCGGACGTGCCATATATAATTTAAGTATCTAATATATATTTATTTAGACAATTATTATCTCCATACTTATATTTAGAACTAACATATTGAGTAAAATAGAAAAATATAAATATTAAAGTTTATTAAAAATTAATAATTTTGTAATTTTTTTAGTAGTGTTTAATTGGAGCATAATATTTTCAATAAAATATTATGCGAGCTAAACACCATTTGCAAAATCAGCATATTGGAAATAGGTTATACCTGGCCGAAGTTTTTTATGCTTATTTTTTGAGCATAGGCTATTCCACGTCCAATTTCAAATCATCTTATGCTCACTCTTTTTATCCATTTCATTCTTTTATATTGTACTAAACTTGATTTGCATTATCATTTAATTGCTGCTCTAACAAATATAATATGATACATTATATTATATAATATCATATTTTATGTTAACATACATTTGCATGCTGTCATATTGTTCTAATAATTACTATTATAGTATAATTTTGTTATAATAAATATTCTCTGTTTCCTATAAATATTGTATAGCTATTATATCATTAAAAATGATATTTTATAGTAAATTAAATATTATACAATGTTTGTATTAGAATGTTATATTATGAAAGACTATTACTAATTTAGTATGCACTTGTTAGTTTGACACCTCTTAATATAGAATGCATCTTTAAAGCTGATTCAACGGCTGGTCATCAAGTACCATTAAGGTGTTTTTTTGGTGCAAGGTGCCACTGTACTTGGCGAAGAAGATAAAGTTCTGGCAGTAGTTAATTATCACCATCGGAGGGAAAAAAAATCTTAATTTTGAACTAAATAAATTTTTTAATAATTTTAAATAATAAAAATTAAATGTATTCTCTAAATTATTTGAATCGGTTTAGTGTTATCTTTAGATGTAATTTTGATAATTTTTTTCTCACCAAAAATCTGATGTGACAATCGTCAGTGATTACGTGGAGTAAATTTTGCTCGCATAGCTCATAGTAGAACTGGTGTTGCTTAAAATAATTTTAAAAAATAATGCTGATAAGGTCAAAATCTATAATTTTATCTTCTTTCCAAAATCTTTCATCTGCTATATCTCTTCTTTTTATCTCCAAAATTTCAATGAAAAAGAAAGATAAAGAATGAAAGCCCTCTTTCCTCCATAGCTCCATCCTCCTCCCTTCCAACCATTTTTTCCTTATTTCTTACCACTCTATCTCACTGAACTCTCTTAACCCATCGTTCCTCTGATCTCTCATTTCTCATCTCGAATCTATCATTTTCTTATCTTCAAAATCCTATTGGAAAAAAATAAAGAAAGAAAGAAAGTCTCTTTTTCTCTATGGCCCCATCCTACTCTTTTGCTCGATTCTTCTTCTCTACTTATTTTCATCATTTTTTTCCAACACCTTCCGTCGAGCCGACATTAGTTGTGCCATCTTTTGTTCCCATCTTAACCCTTGTATCTTTAAATAATAATTCCTTCAAATTCGAAGAAAAAAAGAAAAGAGACTAAATAGTAACTAAAAGAAAAAAAAAAATTACTCATTATCTTTTTATATCCATAATTTTTTAAATTTTAATATCATATAAACATGACCATCCCATTGAATTTTTGATGAGAAGAATATGTCGGAATTATATTGGAGATAATATAAAAAATTAATAATTAAAATTAAATTTTAATTATTTTATAAATTTTTTAAAAAATTCGATATAATTCAGTAATCATAAACATAATTTTAAAAAAATCAATGCGACATCCCAACCAAATCAGAATTTGTTGGAGGTCTGTTTCTTTGAAAGTGCCAATGATGACTGCCACAATATCTCTCCCTTACGTACCAAGCCAGGAGAAGTCATTTAATGCCGAGAGAGGCAGAGCAGTTCCAACCCAACTGCACCCATTTAATGTCCTAGCCGTGACATCCCAACCGACTGGGTCACCGCCAATCAATGAAGCCGGGACAGAACGTGACACGTGGCTTGACTTCTATCAAGTCACATGCACGATTTCTGACATCGTACGTCGGTCTGTTGTGTTTCGAATGTGTCGATCCTGTGGGCCCCGCTAGGCGGGGCGGATGGGTGCGCGTTAACAGAGTACGGTGATGATGGAGGACATCAAGAGTTGGGACCGTGCTCCAAAATGAATGGGATTCGGGACCAACGGTTGATGGGTTGATACAGGGATGGGTTGGTGATCGTCGGCAACGGTTGAAACACGTGAAACGTGGAGGCTGCGTGATTGATGAGACGCGACAGGCAGATTTTACCTGGTGCATTAATGGTTCGATTCGGATTGATTTAAAATCAATCCTCAAGTCAAACCAACTTGTACCAGTTCTTTAAAATCAAAATTTAAAATAAACCGATGATATAGGAAACCAATTCAAATCGATAAAAAAAATCAGTCCGATACGGCCAACTTATTAAATTATGTGTATTAATTTTTATATAAAAAAAAACTTTCAAATAGACTAAGAGTAAGAGAAATTTTCATACATCGTCTGCGGCATATAAAATCCAAGCCGATCCACATCGCTACATCTTATTGATCTATATAGGTTCGAGCTGGCGCACAGAGATGGAATATGATCTTCATTTCAGTCATTTTTAGAAAATTCTCACCGACCTCTTTAATATTGACGAGAAAGTTGAGGAGAAAATCAAGACGTTGCTCTTGCTAGCATCGCTTCTCCCTTCATATAAATCTTTGATGACTGTTCTTCTAGTGCAGAAGAGCACCATCAAGATGGACAAAATCACCGTGACGATTCTTCTGAACGAGATTCTCAGAAGGAAGAATCTAGCTATAAGCTTAGGTGGCGGCAGCTCAGCTTTGATGATTTTGAAAGAGCAGGAGGCGGCAGATAAGACGATAGGAGATCGCGACGTGGACGGTCCAAGTCTAAAATGAGAGACTTGAGCAAGATCAGATATTACCGGTGTGACGAATTTGGGCATCTAGCTAGAGATTGCTCTCAACTCAGGAATCGGACGAGGGCTACTGCAGCGACGGTCAGTAGCGACTCAGAGAGTGATGCCCTGGAGATATCTGACGAGGTATCTACTTCTTCTCAGTAGTGAATTTTAGATTCTGCGTGCACATATCATATATGTTGTAAAGAGGAGGAATTTAACTTCCTAGAGAGTGGTGAGGGCATTGGTTATCTGTCGGATGGATCGAGCTGTGTGATCAAAGACATCAGAGCAGTCAGCTGGAGAACACATGATAGTGCAGTGAAGAGATTGAGGGAGGTTCGATACATATCCGATTTCAGATGGAATCTTATTCACTGAGCAGACTGGATTCGAGAGACTACAGGATGATAGCTGGTGGAAGAATCCTGAAGGTGCTGTACGGCGATAGGATTGTTCTGGAGGGATGAAGATAATGAGAGAATATTACTACCTGACGAGGAGCTCAGTGCGAGGTAGAGCTTCAGGAGTCAGGAGGAGCCCAGAGCGAGGTGGAGCTCCAGGTGGAGGTGGATCGGACACTAAATAGGAGACTCGGGAGGACAAGAGGTGATGTCGCAGGATGAGATTTTTATTATCATAGGATTATTTTTTGAGCAGGTCTTTGGTCAGAGTGGACACAGCTCATGACAAAAGTGGGATCGAGCGGCCTGGCTCGACTCCCACGTTTGTCCATCCATGAGACAGCAGACATGCCACAGGGCATGGGGATAAGACAGACCATAGGCTCTCAAAGATAGATGGAGGCCGAATATCGAGTTGAGATAGAGATTGCTAGAAAATATACTTTGAGATTCGGTTCATATTGAGCCCACAGTGAGGTTCAGGATGAAAAACGAAGTCCAACGAGCCTAAGAACAGCCCAAACAGAGTCTAAACGGTGAAGATACGTGCGAAAGGAGGATGGCACTGTATACGAGGCGGCAGCGGCCGATGGCGGACCGGCAGTGGCGCCGCCAGACCCGATAGAGATGCACATGTGCAGGCGCATGCGGCCTAGCACGCGGCAGGCCCAGCGTGGGCGGCCCAATGCGGGCGCATGCAAGCGACCCAGCCCTCCTGCGCGGTCCACCGTGGACCGTGGGTGCTGGCGGTCCATGGGACAAGCGTGGACCGAACACGTGGTCCACGCATGGTTCATGGTGTTTTTTGCATATCCGACAGTCCATATCATAGCTGGTCACGATCGAATGATTGAGAATGAATCCAGGCTTGATCAGATGATCGGTGGTCCTGATGTGTGCGATCGGACGGCTCTGGTGCGAGCCGGTCGCAATCAAATGGCTACGGATGATTCTAAGCTTGATTGGGACTCTGTTTCCTAATATAATAGTATTTTAGAGTTTCTAGAGTCTATATAACTCCGATTGATAAGCCATCTATTGCGTTGAGAAGCTGGTGACGTCCTGAAGGTGCAGAAAGACTTCAACAGAAATTTTAGAGAGTTTTTATGAGAGTTTTGAGATTTTTCTTGAGAGACTCTTGTATAAGAATTGAGTGGTGAGTTCCTCTTGTATTGATTTTATTTTATTCTCTCATAGTGAAGCTTGCACGCCCTGTGAAGGTAGGCTTAAGGCCGATCCACGTATTTGTATTGTGTTTCTTATTTTGTTTATTCTTTCTTCCTGCTACATCATGTGGTACTGAATTTTGGGCACAACACATTTGAAGAGTGGGAGAGCAGTGTCTGTTGTCAATGTGACGTGCATTAATATTCGGTCAGCTTTTTTTCAAATTTTGAGCAAACAAAATGCCCTTCCTGCCAAGATACCTAGAGACCATATTATTGCTTGGATTCTGCTCATTCTAAATCATTCGAAAACTACTTTTGGCGAAATTCTTTCTTGCTCTGAAAAGTGCTCTGGGTGTCGAGTTTAAGGAACAGATAGCATCTGAGGTTGAAATAAAATTCTTCCTTGCTCTGAAAAGTGGTCTGGGTGTCGGGTATACCATCTGTTTTGATCCGAGGTTGAAGTAAGCAATTGAAGATTTTTTCTATTACTTCGAGATAAAATGTCATCCCCAACAGGAAGTAAATAACCCTTCGTAGATTGTTGTTTACAATTTTGTTCATAGATCCTTTATTACATCAACTATTTTGGTAGTTAGAGGAATTTAGTACATTAGAAAACCATATAATACCCAAGATATCATAAATTATTTAATCCAATCACATCTTGAATATCAAAAGTGTTAACTTGAGCTCAGTTAGTCATATTTAGGCAATGGATAGTGAAAAATTCTGGTATGAAGGATTAAAATATTCAATTTTCGATTTTGTGCCTGGGGTTCATAATTTATGTGAATGGATATTATAATTCTATAAAAAAGTGTCATAAGTTTAATTCTCATATTTTCAGGTCAAGTTATCGTCGTGTCGTATTATGATATTCTGGGAGTTATATTTTAGCCAACATATGTTGGAAAGTTCTAATAGAAGAATGAAAACCTTCAATTTTCTTTTTGTGTCGGGGTGTCATAAATTTCTAAAGAGATATTATAATTTTATGAAGGGGTGTCATAAGTCTAAATCTTATATTTTCATAAATATTTTATCTTCTGACCGTATTATTACTCTCTGGGTGTTATATTTATGATAATGGACAGTTGAATAGTCCTGATACGAAGGATCAAAACCTTTATTTTCTGTTTTATACCGAGGTATTCATATTTCTCATATTTTCAGCTCAAGTTATCTTAGAGCCGTATTATTATACTCTGGGTGTCATATTTTAGCCAATAGATGGTGAAAAAGTCCTGGTATAGAGGATCAAAACTGACAATTTTTCATTTTGCTCCTAGGTGTCATAATTTCTAAAAGGATGTCATAAATTTTGTGAAGGAGTGTCATAAGTCCAATTCTTATATTTTCAGATCAAGTTGTTGTCGTACCGTATTATGATATCTTGGGAGTTATATTTTAGCCAATAGATGATAAGAAGTCCTGATAAGAGAATCAAAATCATCAATTTTTTTTATGCCGGTGTGTCATAAATTCTGAAGTGGTGTCTTATTTTATGAATGGGTATCATAAGTCTAAATCTTATATTTTCAAAAAAATTTGTCTCCTGACCATATTATTACTCTCTGGGTGTCATATTTTAGCCAAGTGCAATTATTAATATCCTCTAGAGAAAATATCACCTAACACTATTGATATCGATGTTATTGATCTTGTACAGAGATTTCTATAGACGATGTTAAAATTATAGATCTGAAAAATATCCAACATGATCAGTTGGATGGGATTGTTGGTGTTGTTCAAAAGAATGCACATTCTCCTACTACTCCTAATGCAGACAATGATTATGTTAATCCTCACATTGAAATGGAGTTCAATTCAGCAAATGATGTGTATAATTTCTACAATGGATATGCAAAAGAGTTGGTTTTGAAATCACAACCGTGTGTAATAGGTCCAACAACAAAAAGAATATGCTTCAAGCACCTAGCATGTTGGAGGGAAGGAAAATCTAGGAAAATAGGTAATTCCATGATTCCTAGGGATACTAGAAAAATTGATTGTAAGGCATCGATAAAGAAAGACTAAATTCTAAAAATGGTAAGTGGATATTGGATGATATTTTCTAGAACATAACCATGAGCTGTGCATATTAACCGTCGGTTATCTACGATTTCATCGAAGGATCAACACACTAGAAAAGACAAAGATCAGCAATATGCATGTCGTGAATATATCCATAACTCAAATATACTCTGCCATGGCAAGAAGAAAAGGGGATAGAAGGCAGCTAAATTTCACAAAGAATGATGCTCATAATTTCATCTATCGGGAATGTCAGAGTCAGCTAAAAGAAGGAGATGCACAGTCAATGGTAATCTACTTCACACAGATGCAAGTTAAAAATATAAATTTTTTTTATACTTTAGACCTAAATGACAATGGGCAGCTCAGGACTATCTTCTGGATCCATCCAAGGTCAAGAATATCAAGCACTTACTTTGGTGATATACTAATCTTTGACACAACTTATCTGATAAATACATATCAAATGCTATTCTGTCCATTTGTTGGAATTAACCATCATAGACAGTCCACCTTGCTTGGTTGTGCATTGTTGTCAGATAAGAGGACTGAGATATTTAAGTGGGTATTCCAATCATGGCTGGATGAAAATCGGGGTCAATCACCCAAAGCCATCATAATTGATCAAGATAAGGCAATCGAGGCTGCTGTCAGGGAGGTTTTCGCCAATGCATGGCATCGATTTTGTTGTAGCATATATTAAAGAAGATCACTGAAAAGATCGGCCGCATATGCACTGCCAATTCCAAATTTATATTTGAGTTTGATGAGGTGATATATGATACAGTTATGACACAAACTTTTGAGGAAAGGTGGGCACAACTCATGGAGAAATATAAAGAATGCAAGGCTATAGATTCGTTAAATGACCTTTATGAATGTCGGAATAAATGGATTTTAGTTTACCTTAAGAATACATTCTTCGTAGGTTTCTATGACATTATGTTTGTTTTATGTACATGTTTATAAATTTTTAGCATATGGAGATATTTAATACTTCTCCTTTTTTTTATAATTCTGTATAGGCATGTTGTCTTCACAGAGGAGCAAGAGCTTCAATCACTTCTTTGACGGATTCATAAATTCGATGACTACATTCAAAAAATTCATCGATGGATATGAAGATGCCTTGGAGAAAAAATTATTGAGAATAGTATCCCAAAGCCAATCGTCAGCCTGTTGACGGTTATGCTCTTTGTTGTATTAGTACATGAATTATGAATAATAAAATTATTTGGTATTTTCATCACAAATTGTTACATCTTCTAATGAACTCCTGTGTTGTGGTGAAGTCCTTAGAACTATTTAGACTCGACAAAAGAGGATTTGTCGCTTAGTCCTTAAACCTGTTCGCGACCAAATGATACGTTGTTACCAAAGACGATAACGTTTATCGAGCATAGGTCGTTGTGAGCCATATGGGTTGGTTGTCCTTATAACCAAGGAGTGTGGAGACACTGGTATGGCATACAGGTGAGATGTAATAGTACATCTGCACTGAACGTGACTGACTCCGGAGCTATTTCTGCTGTCAAAATTTTCTCCGATGGGATATGGGTATAAATATCCCTCCGACCTGAGACCGTCACGGTGACTTGCAAGCAACTCACTGCACTTAGGC
>KE504674.1:665726-676493 GCA_000441515.1 Elaeis oleifera | reverse complement strand
ACTCTTTCTATCTTTTGATTGAGGTCCTCCTTCAAGATTCTTGCTCCAAGCTATCGTTGGTATTGACTGATATCTCTTTGTGTGAAGTCCCTATGGTCTGGCTTATCCTTGCAAGCAAGATAATCTATGTACTTTAAACAATATAGGCCATAATCTAGTGATCCGGCTGGCTGAGAAGGGCATTCATTATTTTCCACCATATCCTACTTCTTCACTTCTTCGTTATCACAAAAGATATGGAACATTGGACCAACAATTTTTTGCCACTTCTTGGTACTGACTTTGTTCTTAGCATTGTGCTTTATTGAATTTAGGTGCATCAATACTTCTTTTCCATGTCAACTGCAGCCAGGCGTCAGTAGGCATTATCTGAGTTGATGATGGTGAAGAGAAACCTAAACTTTATTTTTTTCATCACCAATTTTATCAAAATCTGACTCCCAGCCATGCTAGCAAGCTCATGAAATGGTGATGGAGAGGTCATACACATCCCGACGGTCATAATAGATAAATGAGGCACGCATGGTACCTCTTCAGGTGCTCTCTCCAGTTATTTATTAGGAACTCCTGTCCGACATCGATAATCTATCAATACAAATAAATAATTAATAAAATATCACCTGAAGTGTCATACAATACTGAAACCATGATATAAAACATAAAAAAAAGTGGATATCATAGTATACAATAAGAATAACAAAAAATAAAACTGTACTCAAATCCTTACATCATCAATTATCATTTGATCAACGAGCAGATCGTGAACATGTGACCTCGTGATACTGCCTCCATGTTAATTGATATACACGACCTCTCTGCAATGAAAAAATGTAAAGGATATCATAAAACAAAACAACATCTTCAAAGAAAGGTTATCATACATAATAAAAAAATATAAAAGACTTACGAGTTGATGCTTTTCTTTAAAATTTTTAATCAAATTTCATCCTCTTCAAATTGTAAGCTTGTGATGGGAAGGCTGTCTTGGACTATTTTATGGGTGGAACGGTCTCAAATCTAGGATCCAACTTTAGATATGAGGCCTTCCACTGTCGAGGTTGTCTTTTCACCCTCTTAATGATTGAAGGGATCAAAGATAGTTGTTTGTCCCCCATATCATCCTCCTCAGGGGTGTCCTTTCTCTTTTTCTCTATCATCGGTTCTTCTCCCCATATGACTTCCACTTCCTCCTCTCCATCATCCCGATCCTCTCCTTCATCCTCTTCTTTATTTGCAATGCCTCCTATTTGAGCAATGAGGAGATTCTCAGCTATGACAAGCCTTTTCTTAACCTCCTCAAGTTCAGTCCTCATCTACGCATAGGTTGCATAGCATATTTTTGGGTCCGGAGATGCTTCTTTTGGACTGATAAGCCACTGCTCCTGTGATGTGGAGAGAATAGCACCCTCCACCTACAAATAAAGAAGAAAATAAATTAAATTAACAATTGTAATGACAAATTATGGAATACAAAAGATTTATAACATCATGGATCATCTTACCAATTCATGGGGCTACATGTTGTCAACCTGAATGTTCCAAGACTTCGAGTAGCTATCATGCCACTTCAACAGTCTAGGAAGTTTATTTGGATTAGCTAGGGCCTCACTGTGGTATGTTCGAGGAACCACACTTGCACACTAGCATTTTCTATAATAAAACTATAAAAATTTAATTATTAATTACGATCATTTTTGCATATGAATTATCTTTACCAATAGAGCTGTCGAATAGCCAAACAGGTAGACTGCCTGCTACCCTTATCACACCTCTTTGCTTGGACTGGCTTTTCGAATCTCAAGCAATCAGTAATCTCTGGAAGACCCAAAAGCATCAAGTCCTTGATTGCAAAAGCTGAGTCAATTGCTACCAACTGAGATAAATCATCTAAGTAAGGGATGAGATATCTTAGACATGTCTGATTTGATTTTGGTGTCAAAAATATTTCGAGCATGTACGCAATCCAAAGTCTGATAGTGGCCTCAATGTCCTCCTGTATCTTCGAGGACTGAAGCGAGGCAATCAATTTCTCCAAATCCTTGTGGTGAAGATCCAATTTCGGCCCAAATCTTTGGAATAACCTTCCTTTTATTGGGCCTATGATGGAGATCTTCTTCCCACAGCATGGAAGATCCACGATCATTGCCACTTTCTCCATACTGAATCTAAGTACTTTACCAAAAAAAGTGAACTCATCACCTCCTTTATGACATCTGATTATATCCGCAAGAAGTGACCCTTCGATTATGAATAGCTGCATGTCGACAAAGGCACCAAATGGGATCTTCTGAATTATATCTACATAAGCATTTAAAAATCCATCTTCCAAACATTCTGAATATAAACTCCTAGCTTGCAAGTATTCTTAAAGAGTTACGAGGGTTTCACACTTACAAGCTATGGAATAATTAAAAAAATAGCTACAACATGGAACAAAAGGAATGTCACATTATATAAAAAATTTCAGACTAGACATACCTTGCAAGGAATTTTAGTGAGGTTTAAATCAGATTAAGAAGGTAAGTCTAGCCTAGAAATCAAATTAAAGAAGAAAGACTGTCTTAAAACCCATGGCATACTTGGCATGCAAGCTAAGTCAATCTAGTGAAAAACTGAGTCGACCCCGTCTTAGTAAGAACAAATGATAGAAAGCTATATTTTGAAAATCAAAAAAATTAGTCGACCCAAAATTCATAAAAATTATGACATCTTTTCAAAAAAATTATGACACTCCTTCAAAAAAATTATGACACCCTGACAGTAAATAAAAATTAAAGACATTAACCCCTCCTACCAATACTTTCTGTCATCCATGGCCTAAATTATGAGTCTCGAAAGAATAAAATTGATGAATATATGCACAAATATAATTATGACACTCCTTAAAAATTATGACACTCCTTAAAATTATGACATCCTTTCACAAAAATTATGACACCGCAGTAATAAATAAAAATCAAAGGCATTAACCCCGGCTACCAATACTTTCTATCATTCATGGCCTAAATTATGAGTCTTGGAGGAATAAAGTTGATGAATATATGCATAAATAGAATTATGACACTCTTTAAAAATTATGTACCCCTTCACAAAATTATGACACCCGAAAATAATAAAAAATCAAAGGCATTAACCCCTCCTATCAATATTTTCTGTCATCCGTAGCCTGAATTATGCCTCTTAGAATGTCATAATATGCCAAGGAGAAAAATATGAAAACAAAAATTTGACATGCTTTCACAAAAATTATGACACCCCGATACTAAACAAAAAGTTGAAGGCATTAACCCCTCCTATGATATCCAGAATAAATCTAAGGCATCACAGCTTAAATCTGTGCAGCGGTGTCATAATTGTGTGAAGTGGTGTCATAATTTTATGAAACGGTGTCATAATTTTGAACTAAGATATCATAATTTTAAGAAAAGATGTAATAATCATAGAAAACATAAAGTATCATAAGTCTAGGATATCCTATGACTACTAGAACAATCTAAGGCTTCCTACCTTGAAACTATGCACGGTGTCATAAGTTTGTGCTACGAAGTTATAATTTTGTGAATCAGTAT
This sequence comes from Elaeis oleifera, assembly GCA_000441515.1. Lineage (NCBI taxonomy): Eukaryota > Viridiplantae > Streptophyta > Magnoliopsida > Arecales > Arecaceae > Elaeis > Elaeis oleifera. Next base: position 672,924 of record KE504674.1, on the reverse strand, counting down.
CATAATTTTTAAAAATGTTATGACATCCCTCTATAGGCATGAATTTCAAAATATTACATGAACATTGTAACATTTCTTTACCTTCTTGTGGTTCCCCAATTTCTTCTCTTCCGGACATTGAAGGGGTGTCACCCTCTCCTGTGTAAAGAACAAGTGCTGTGCTCCCTTCCATCATTTGCGCTTCCTCCTTATGTTGCCGTTGTCATCGCGGTCTCTATTTGAACATGAAACCCTTAGAATCCATTGGAGGACAAAATTGGAAATCCTAAATCTTCATCTTCATCATTCGTCCGACATATAGGAAAGTCCAATCATTTGTCGAGATGGTCGCTGATGACTGTCGAGATGAAAATGTGGACAACCGACGAGATTGAAGGATCGCAAAAATAATGGAGTACCTCTCTGGGATAGGGAAGAAGGGTTTTTTTTGGTTTGGTGCGTTCCGTCGGCCAGCTTTAGGTGTCGCACTTTTCTTCGTGAAGAGATGAGGGCAAAAACGATATTCTAGTCATTTGAAGAGATGTGCAGACACGACGTGTAATGGATTTCAAGAACCATCATACTGATATTTAAGAGAGGTCATGTCCTGTCCCTGTGCACCAGCTCAGATCTGCATGCATCAATAAGAAGTCATGGTTCAAGTCAGCTCGAATTTTGTACACTGCAGGTGATGTACAAAGAATTACTCTTAAGAGTAATTCTTTATGCACCATGTGCGGTGCAACAAAAATGATGTAGAACGCACTGTGACAGCTGATTGGACCACATAGCATAGAGAAAACGTACCTCATAATCGTCATCTTGTCCCGCTAACAATGCATTAAATGTGATAAGATATCCCCATGATGCACGTCGCACCGCGTTAATGCATATCATATCAATATTTTGAAATTTTTGAGTGACAAAATGTCCTTTCCCTCTAAGATGCCCATTTTTTCTCTTTTTCGCTAGACTTAGCCATTACGAATGCATCTATTCTCTCTCCCTTCTTCCTCTTCTCGTTCTCCTACTGCATGAACTTTGGGTCATCCAAGGTTTCTCCTGCAGCGACCATTATGCTTCTGAGGTGGTTGTTAGCATTAACCTGCAACAGTTTCTTCGAGACACCATATCGTACCCATTTGGTTTGTCTTTTCCATCGTATTACTTCTTTCTTCTCGACATCTCTTCATTACAGCAGCTCTTTTGATAGTTAAATGAAGTTAATGCATTAGGTAGGTCGAAATAAATAATTTTTTTAAGTTAGTGCAATGGCAAGTTAAAATAATGACACAGGAAGTCATTAATATGCTATCAGAAAAACATAACCGCTAACTAGAAGTCATACAAGCCAGCAACAAGCAACACTTGAAGCCACAGGAAGTCATAGACACATCCACTGCATCCTATGACATCTCTATCAACATTTATGGCCTCTTGTTTGTACTTCTGACGTCCTATTAATTTTTGTATGACTGCAGAAACTTTGTTTGTCTTGTTGTTGCAACAGAAAGTAATAACGAAGCCATCGGACATCATAAATGGGTAAGAGGATGTCAAATCCACTATCAAGAAGTTATACAGGCCAGCAGCTTCCAAAATTGAAGCCTTCCCCTACTTTTCTGTGACATCTCGAACGACTGTTATGACCAAGATTGCTACTATGATGCCCTATTGTGTATGCATGACATCCCAAACCTTCTTGGACTCATCCTAGTAAGGGGAAGCAATAACGAAGACACAGGACTTCATACACGAGCAACAGGATATCATAACCACTATCAAAAGTTATATAGCCGAGCAGCTAGCAACATTGAAGCCTTCCTGTGACGTCTTATGACTTCTTGATCAGCTATAACAACCTCCTATTGGCTGTTACGACGTCCTATTGTGTTTGCATGACATCTTGAACTTTCTTTGACTCATCCTTGCAATGTCGAAGTCATATAGCCGAGCAGCTAGCAATATGAAGTCTTCCTGTGACATCCTGTGACTTCCTGGTTAGCTACGACGACCTCCTGTTAGCTGTTATGATGTCCTATTATGTTTGCATGACATCTCAAATCTTTCTTGATTGGTCCTTGCAAGGGGAAGCAATAAGAAAATAGAAGACATCATACACGGACAACAGGATGTCATAATCGCTATCAAAAGTCATATAGCCGAGCAGCCAGCAACACCAAAGCCTTCCTATGATGTCCTATGACTTTTCGATCAGCTACAACAACCTCCTGTTGGTTGTCATGATGCCCTATTATGTTTGCATGACATCTCGAACCTTCTTTGACTTGTCCTTGTAAGGGGAAGCAATAACGAAGACATGAGATGTCATACACGGACAACAAGTTGTTATAACCGCTATCGAAAATTCATAGAGCCAAGCAGCCAACAACATCGAAAATGCTTGAAACAGCAAACCGTAACATACATATAACATTCTGTCATATGTAGCCCGATGGCAATATCTATGCAACAGTAAAACTCGATGGCTTCCGACTTAGTAAGCTCATGAATCCATTCCTTGGAGCCTTCTTGTGACATCCTGTGACTTTCTGATTAGCTACAATGACCTCCTATTGGCTGTCATGATGCCCTATTATGTTTGCATGATATCCCGAACCTCCTTTGACTTGTCCTTACAAGAGAAGTAATAATAAAGCCACAAGACATCATACACAGGCAATAGGATATCATAACCACTATCAAAAAGTCATATAACAAAGTAGCCAGCAACATCGAAGCTTTTCTGTGATGTTCCATGACTTTCTGGTCATCTACGATGACCTCCTATTGACAATCATGATGCCCTATTATGTTTGCATGACATGTTGAACCTTTTTTGACTTGTCCTTGCAAAGGGAAGCAATAACGAAGCCATAGGATGTCATACATGGAAATAGGATACCATAACCGCTATCTAAAAATCATATAACGAAGCAGCCAGCAACACTGAAGCCTCTCCATGACGTCCTGTGACTTTTTGATCAACTACAGTGACCTCTTGTTGGCTGTCATGATGCCCTATTGTATTTGTATGATATTTCAAACTTTTTTTGACTCATCCTTGCAAGGGGAAGCAATAATGAAGACACAAGACATTATACATGGGTGATAGGATGTCATAATTGCTATTGAAAAGTCATATAGCTAAGCAGCCAGCAACACTAAAGCCTTCTTATGACGTCTCATGACTTTCTGGTCAGCTACGATGACCTCCTATTGGCTGCCATGATGCTCTATCATAAGAAAGTAATAAAGAAGCCACAGGAATTGATAAAAAGGTGTCAGGATGTCATAATCATGATCGGGAAGGCATGTAGCAAGGCAACAAGAAAAACTGAGGCCTATTATCATTTTATAAAATCTTGAATTTTGTCTGATTTATTATGTCTTGTCTACAACTTATACAGCGATTGCTGCAGATGATGTTTGAAGTGTTGATCCAAAAATAACAAAATGATCACTTGGATACTGAGATTGCTACAAATGCAATGAAAATTAGTGATTCTGAAAATATCCAAAATTATCATTTGGAGGAGGCTGCAGATGGTGGTTGTCTTAAGAATCCACCTTCTTGTAGTGCACCCTATGCAGATAATGGTAGTGTTGATCCGTATGTTGGAATGGAGTTTGATTTAGTAGCTGATGTGTATAATTTTTATAATGGACATGCGAAAAGAGTTGGCTTTGGAATTTCAACTGTATGCAGTAGATTGAACCATAAAAAAAATTAATTTTCAAGCACCTAGCATGTTGGAGGGCAGAAAAATCTAGAAAAAAGGAGAATTCCATGAATCCCAGGAACATTGATAAAGTTGATTGTAAGGCGTCGATAAAAACCAAACTTAATTCCAAGACTGGCAAGTGAAGATTGGATGATGTTATTCTGGAACACAACCATCCAATGGCCATATCAACTATCAGCTACCTAAGATCGCACAAGAAGATCATCACACCAGAAAAGACAGAGATTAGCAACATGCATGTTGTGAATATACCTACAACCCAATTTATTCTGCCATTGTAAGAAGTGAACGGGGTAGAAGACAATTGGAATTCACAGAGAAGGATACTCATGGTATTAGATATCGGAAATATCAAAGTTAGCTGAAAAAGAGATGCACAGTCAATAGTACTCCACTTCACACAAATGCAAGTCAAAAATATGAATTTCCTCTGTATATTGGACTTGAATGATAATGGATAGCTTAGGACTGTCTTCTGGATCCATCCAAGATTAAGAATGGCATACATGTACTTCGATGACGTATTGATCTTTGATACTACTTATCTCACAAATATATACCAAATACCATTCTGTTCATTTATTGGAGTTAACCATCATGGATAGTCCACATTGCTTGGTTGTGCAATGATGTTAGATGAGAGGATCGAGAGCTTTATTTGGGTATTTTAGTCATGCTTGATGCAAATGGGGGTCAGGCACCAAATGCCATTATCTCTGACCAAGAGAAGATGATTGAGGTCATTGTTAGGGTGGTTTTTTCGAATGCATGACACCAATTTTATCTTTGGCACATATTAAAGATCTCTAAAAAGATAAGCCATATTTGCATAGCTCATCCCAAATTTATGGCGGAGTTCGATGAGGCCGTATATGATATAGTTATGACATAGGTCTTCGAGAAAAAATGGGCAACACTAATGGACAAATATGAAGAATGCAAGATTGTAGATTGATTGCACGACCTTTATAAATGTGAGAAAAAATGGGTTCTAGTTTACTTGAAGGAAACCTTCTTTGCAGGAATGTGGGATTCCTAAAACACCTGAGTTCATTATTATATTAACAAATTTATGTCCTAGCTTTTCTTTAATAATCCCGATTCATTTACTCATGCCTTTTACTATAACAACATGTAACATACGTTGAGTTATCATAGCCATTTCTAAAATCTTTTGTAGGCATGTCAACCTCTTAGAGGAGTGAGAGTATGAACCACTTCTTTGATGGATTTGTAAATTTAAAGACAATACTTAAGGAGTTCATTGATAAGTATGAAGATATGTTGGAGAACAGATATTAGGCAGAAAATGAGCAGGACAATAAGTTTCTGCAAATGAATGCTTTCCTCAAGACATCTTACCTTTTGAGAGGCAAGCAGCAGGCATATACAATAGGCACTTATTCAAAAAATTTCAGAATGAAGTACCTGAGATGGCTGCATCAAGTGCTAAAATAATCCAAGAAGCAGAAAACTACATCAAATATTCTATTAAGTCCTTTGATAGAATTGAAGTTAATGGAATTGAGAAGGAGATTGTAAAAAATTATACAGTTTCATATGACAGCGATTTGGAGGAAGTAAAATATTAGTGCCGATCATTTTCCTTCAAGGGGTACTTATGAAGGCATGCCTTATTGGTCCTCCATCAGAGCAAAGTTTTACGCATTCTAGATAAGTACTTCTTGAAGAGGTGGACGAAGGACATGAAATATAGATTTGATGATTTCGATTATGATGTTTAACTGTATCACATTGGCACCAGAAAAGCAAGGTATTTGTCATCCTACATTGTTCTTATGATGTCCCATCTATATTTACGAGATCCCGTTTCATTTTATACAATGCTGTTTCCTATAGGTATACTTTAATGACTCATCGAATGATGAAGCTTGTAGAAGTTGCTTCAATATCCGAAGATGCATTTAACTTAGTAATGGCTAATCTGACTCCATTATTCAGAAAAGTAGTAGATGCCAACTGTTTAGCACAAGCAAGTTCACAACTTCTTATCCGAGATTTCGAAAACATCACCACAAAAGAGAGGCCAAGAAAGAAATGACTAAAGAGCAGTATCGAGAAGTCAAAAAAGTCAAAGAAAGTATAAACAAGACATCCGATGATCCATCTACTGAACAAATGATAAGAGGCCTGATAAAAATAAAGATGACCACCATGAAGTAATGGAGTTACTCCAACAAACTGGACCTACTCAACCATCCTCCAATCCCTTGTTAGATGAGTTTGATGCTTACATGTGCAGCCAGCTAACACAGGAGAGAGTCAATAATTAACTTGTATATTGAGTGTTTACTATAAACATTTATCATAGCTTTATGAGTTAGAGCAAATTTTTCTAATGGCTTATATATTCATAGGAAGTCTGAAAAAATAGTGCCCTACAAGCCAATCGTATGGTGATGCGAAGGAACTTTTCTGTGATATCTTTCTACTCATTTGCATAATATTAGTTATTTTATTCATAAGGTATTGTGTTTTATCATTTACTGCATCATATTTTTATGATTATGATAAACTTCATAGATTAGGATAATGATTTTAGGGCCATGATGAGATCATACCAGTGAACCTAAAATCTTGATAGTCCCAATCTAAAATATTCTCAGTCATTAGATCATCGAGTCGGAGATCGATGATGCCGATAAGACTGGTACATCCTATGTATACTCGATGGAGAGGATGGTTGATCTCACAATCACTTGTGTGGTGACACTAATACAAGGATGTAGGTGCTCTTAGAGAATGAGTTCACTGAACTGACCCACAGAAAGAACATCTGATGGAGTCTTACAGCATGTCGACAGATGATTCTTCAGTGAGAGTGGTGCATGTGATCTTTTGACTTGAGATCACCATGGTACCTTGTGTACATAGATCCTTACTTTAGTTTATTCTCTAGCATGCCATTTTGAGATATGTCTAGAATATTCTGGGTATGGTGAAGTATGCATGGAGATTGTGAGTGATCAACAAAGAATCGATCACTCCTTGTAAGAGGAGAGAACATCCTATATGATCTCATAAGACAATGACTCTGAAAGTCTCTGGCCAGAGCAGGGATGAACAGTAGAAATGGTTTCTACTGATTAATCAACCAAGTCATCATCATCAGATTGAGATATATATGGATAGATATTTGGACTTGACATGATTTCATGCCCATAGTCTATCAGAGATGTTGTATGATCGAAGGATTAAATTGTACGGTAACTCACCATGGAAGGATAATTTGATATTTTATCAAATTTTAAATCTTTTTAGTCATGATATATTGCTAGACGTCAATCTTGACTTATAGACTCATCAGAATTAAAAGAATTTAATTCGAGAATCAATTAGAAAGAGTTCTAGTTGATTGGGACTCTTGAGCTGACCTAATCTAATCGGATTAAGATTACATCGAGAGTTTAGGTTCACTGCTGGCTAGATTTGAAACTCAATGGGTCACACAC
>KE504674.1:622690-649218 GCA_000441515.1 Elaeis oleifera | reverse complement strand
ATAATTTAGATATTAATTGATACTTTTATGTCAATTTATGACATAAATCAGAAGACATAGGGCATGATATATCCTATTTAGAATGATATACCAAAATGACAGAAAGTTGCAAAAATTGGGTTGGAAGTCACATATACACTTCGTGCACTGACAGAATGACTTCCATATACATAACTACGACATCCTATATTCACACGCAAACATTGAGGAAAAAGGAGATAAAATTGATATTATTGCAACTATATCACAACAGAAGATTGTACTAAAAGAGAAGATTGTTAAACAACACATAGATCAAATATAAATTTAAAATTTATATTTAAAATATAAAATTATTGTTTTATCTAAATACTTCAAAGTTCAAACATTGTCAACCACAGCACCCACTTTCTGTGCGAGCCCCTCCTTTAGTATTCTAGCACCAAGCTCCCATCGGTGTTGAAGGATGTCATCTCTTGTAAAGTCCTATTGATGTGGCCTATCTTTGCGAGCCAAAAAAATCCATGAACTTCAGACAGTATAGGCCACAGTCTAGGGAACTGGAGGGTTGGGAAGGATAGTCTTGATCTTCCTTCATCTTCCATTTTTATGCCTCTGCATTGTCATAGAAAATATGGAACATTACTCTAAGAATCTTTTGCCACTTTCTGGCATCGACTTTGTATTTCGTGTTGCCCTTTAGAGAGTTCAGATAGAGAAAGCATTTCTGCACCATGTCAACTATCACCATATGTTAGTGGAGGTTTTTTGAGTTCATGATGGTGAAAAGAACCTAAACTCCTTATTATCATCACTAACATCATTAAAAATCATTTGTCCCATTGTGCCAGTAAGCTCATCGTGTGCTAATTTTGACTGTATATACATCCCGACTATACTAACGGAGGATTGGAGGCACTTGTGGTAGACGTCTGGGTGTTGACTCCACTTTTGGAAGAGAAACTCCTACCCAACATCAATAATCTATCCATAGAAAAAAAATCGATTAATACAGCAAAACAGAAATAGTGAGATATATTATTCAGGATGTCATATCATAGTAACATGAAGAATAAAGAAATATGAAACATAAAAAAATGATGATATGAGCATAGAATTTTAACATCATCGACAATCATATCGTCAAAAAGTAGGTCGTGAATGTGGGACCTTGTGATGCTGCCTCAATAACGGTTGACATATACAACCCCTTTGTAATGAAAAATAATTTACTTCATTCAATTAAATAAATATATGATGATATATAAAAATACAAGATGTCATACTACGATGCGTGGAAGTCATTAAAATGTGTATACAGTCATATGACAATGTTCTTTTACATAAAGTACTAATTGAAATAGGATAAACTTTAAAGGATATCATACAACAATATGGGTGTCATAAGAAGCTAACATGATGTTGTATTGGTGCACAGGATTTCGTGAAAGACTCACGAATTAATTTTTCTTTCAAAAAAATGTTGATGATAGCATCATCTTTCTTGAACAACAGGGCTTTTGGTTGATAATCCGGAATGCAATGGATGATAAACTGCATTGAAAATATTAGTTTAAAAAGTATGTATAAATAAATCAATGTAGCATAAACATGTCATAATTAATCAAATTGGAATGTAATGCCCACCTCATCCTATTTTGATTTTGTGTCTGCCAAAGTTGTTATATCAAGAAGAAAAATCTCTTTGGGTGTGGGGACTGCCTTGCTCCTTTGTCTGGATTGACCGATCTAAAATATTAGATCTTCCGTCAGAAAGGAGGCCTTACACACCCGGTGTTGTTTTTTACCCTCTTCATAAGTAATATGTTAATAGCTGTGACTTGCCCCCCACCCTCCCTTTATCTCCTTTTTCATTCTCCTCCTTTCTTCCACCTCCTCCTTCTCGTTCACCTCATCCTTTCCTCCTCTCCATTTCCTTCCCTTCTCCTTCTCTTTCACCTCCCCTATTCGTTCACCTCAGCCTTTTTGACTTCTCCTTTTCTTTAACTCCTTTCGAGTCACATCCTCCTTTTCTTCACCTACTCCACCTCCTCTTTCTCTTTCAACTCCTTTTCTTGCTCTTTCTCTGCTTCCTTTAGCTCATCCTTTTCCTCCTCTCTCTTTTTCTCCGGCTCCTCCTCCTTAGTCACCTCCTTAGTCACCACTTTTTTTTCCTTCACCTCCTCCTTTCCTCCTCATTCTCAATTTTGTTCAATTGATCTTTTCCTCCTCTCCCTTTCTCTCCGGCTCCTCCTTCTTACTTACCTCCTTAATCACCTCCTCATTCTCCTTCACCTCCTCCTTTTCCTCCTCCCCCTTTTCCTCTAGCTCCTCCTTCTCAGTCAGCTCCTTGGTCACCTCCTCCCCTTTCCTTCACCTCCATGCTTTCCTCCTTTTCTAAGACCTCCTCCTTTTCCTCCTCTTGCTTTTTGTCCACCTCCTCCCTTTCTTTCACCTCCTTCTCTTTCACCTCCCATTTTCTTCACCTCTTTCTTCTCTTTGTCCTTCCCATTTTCCTCTTCCTTTACGTCCACCTCCTCTTTTCCTCATCATCATTCTCCACCTTCTCTCGATATTTCTTCTCAGCATCTTAGCTTCCTCTTCTTTTTCCTCAACTTTTCTAAAGCCTTTTATTTCTGTCTCTAGCTACGTACACATTACATAGTGCTTCCTCCTAGGCACGTCCAGTCTTGGCACATAAAGATTGAGCAACCACCGCTCCTATAGGGTTGGTCATATAGTATTGTCAATCTGGTAAAAAAGTCTAACAGTAGATAATCAGGATGTTGAATTTCATATAACATCAGAAAGTTATATTACACCCTGTGCAATATTTATGACATCAGGAAAAAATATTATAACCTCCTCAAACACTATATATTAGACTATAATATCCAATGCAATCTGAAACAAAATATGGCATCCATATTAAGTCATGTTACTTCATCTACTATTATGCCTATAAGTTTACCTCATAGGGCTGCAGGATGTCGAATTTCTTATCGTGTGTCCTCTTGTGGTAGTCATGCCACCTCAACAATCTCGATAATTTTATAGTATCAGTTGGAGCTCTCATGATGGTGTGCTCGAGGAACCACACCTGTCCATCCATATTTCTTCAAATCAGACTATAGATGAATGAACAAAATGATGAATATATCAAAATTTCATTATGAATTTTGATTATCATGAGGACTGCTGAACAACTGAAGAGTGTGGTTTGTCTCTTACCCTTGTCAGGCCTTTTTGATTGACATGATTCTTCGGACCTCAAATACTCACCAATCTCTAGAAGCACCTGAAGAGTTAGGTCTCTGATGGCAGCAGCCCATACAAATGCTCCAAGTTATGATAGATCATCCAAGAATGGGATTAGATATTTTAGACATGTCTGGTTTGACTTTGATGCCAAAAATATGGCTAGCATGTAAGCTATTTAAAGCCTGATAGTGTCCTCAATGTCCTCCTTTCTCTTCAAGGACTTTAGCTCACTAATTAAATTCACTAGTCTCTTCTGCTGCAGATCCATTGTAGACCCAAATCTCTCAAAGAGCCTCCCCTTATTCCTGTTGGATGTCATCTTAATTTCATGGTATGGAAGATCCAAAATAAGCACAACTGCCTCCACACAGAATCGTATCGTCTTTTCATCAATAATGAATTTATCACCTCCTACATGGCACTTTATAATATCAGATAGAAGTGCCTCATCCACTACAATAGGCTCCATGTCAATGAAGGAGCCAAATGGGGTCTTAAGCATGAGATTTATATGTGCAATAGAAAACTGTATCTTGTGGATGTTCTCTACATAAACAGCTGGCTTGCAAGAGTTCTTGTAAAGTTAAGGGCCTTGCCTTTTTTAATCCGGAGCTTTCTCAACTTGCTCAGTTGCTTTCCTATAGGATTCAATTGTATAGGAAGTCATACCAATATATATAATGTCATAAGATGCAATAGGATGTCATTCATAATAACAAGACATCATAATAATCTTCAAAAAAATGGCATACAACATAACACGACATCATAATAACATATAAAATGTTAAAAGAATAACAGGAAGTCATACTAATCAACAGAATGTCATAAAGAGAAATAGGATGTCATAGGTCGATGCTTGAATTATAATTTAAGGAAATAATGTTGATTTATCTTCTTTTATTTCTTGTATTTCTATTTCAGATGTTGAAATTGGGGCATCTTCTCCATCGTACATGACAAGAGTGATGTTCCCTTTGCTTGACTCATCTTCATCCTTAAGTTCTCCTCCATGGCTTCTTAACACAATTTTTTGAGGCCATGCTTGAAATATATAGGATCTCCTACACCACATCGTTCTCCATCAGAAAGGGGAAGGGGATATAAGAAACAAAAGGGGCAAGAGGGTACGTACACAACCCTAAAATTTGGAATAGAAATATTGAAAAACACCAACTACCGTCGAGTGACCCCGATCGTTAGAAATAAGAGAATGCAGATGAAGCAAAATGGAAAAAGATGGTCATCGGAGTGGAGGGGAAACAATCATGATGGATGGGAGAGAAGATGGAGGAAGATGAAAAAATTTGTCTCTCTTCTTTCCTCCTTTTTTCCTTCACGAACAAGGGAATAAATGATATTTTATCTTTTTGAAAAGATTGAGAGTGGCTCGCAAGTAATATCTTCTGATGATGGTTGGATCATGCTGACTACAAAGAAAAGATTGTCCTATCAGTCAAAAATTAGGATGTCATAGGATACAATTGGATGTCATATCGCCAAAATATTTGATAGAAAATCATAACATGCAATAAGAAGTCATAAAGCTAAAACTAGAGGTGATACTATACCTATGGATGTCATATAATAATAAATAAGAAAGCCATATAAGAGAATAGAACGTCATAACAGTGAACAGGAGATCATTCTAAAGCTTCTCTGTCATATAAAAATTACACGATGTCATAACAAGTAAATAGGAGGTCAAAAATTTTGATCAGGATGTCATAGGATGCAACAAGAAGGCATCTATGTTATCACATGTTGACCTATATGACATTCTAATAATGATTATGACATCCAGCTGCTTGTTTGTGACTTCCTATGTGGTCATTATTACTTTTCGCCGCATTGATCGAGAATAGTAACTCGATTTTGACATATTGGGGAAGAGAGATCGAGGAATTATGGAATTATGACTTGAAAGAAGAGATGTGAGTTGACAAATGTCGATGAATCTCGAAGCGCGCTTCGCATATTCATCAGACACTTTTTGACCTGAAAAGGTGCAACGCACGATTGTGAAGAATGTGCCTATCGAAGCTTGTCACATGGCGACATCTGATGATTCGATGATCTGACCTAGGACATTAGTACTCTTTATAAGTAGGCCATTCTCATATCGAGAATTCATGCCATTGAGCTGCAACTACTACCCCCCCTCCATTGCAAAGAGCCTCTATTTTTGTTGTCTTCAAAATGAAGCTATCGCCTATGGCCATCAATCTTGCCGTCAAGGAAAAGATGAGATCTTCGAGATGATAGCAGTCCAAGAGGTCAAGGATTGCAGATCCGTCGCCTACTGAGCCAACAGCAGTGCAGGCTCCTCTTCTTTCTGCCCAGCCTCAGCCTTCTCTTGGATTGACAGGGACTGGGGTTGAGGTTTCTATCGATGTCCGGCTCAGAATCATCAACAAGTACAAAGGTACGGTAAATTTTGATAAGGAACTCCTCGAAGCATCCTCGATCGCTTTCATCTAGGGGTTCTAGGACTGCAAGGCATGCCTGCAACGGATGGTCTCACAGTTCGACTTGTTGCACCTTCAACTAGAGAACAGTGATGAAGAAGTTGGGGCCTTTCCTTGGATGAAGACTGATTCTTCATCCTTTTTGTATTCCGTTGTTCTACCTACTTATCAATAGTGCTATGTAATGAAATTTAAATTAATGAAAAGTTTACCTTGTTCAATTTACCTTCCAAATGAAGTCATATCATGTAACTAGAAGTCATTAACATGAAATACGACACCATAAGATGTCGTGTGATGAAAGAGGAAGTCATACAGGGATACACGATGCCATAACAACGAACACGAGGGCATAAGCTTCATTTAGGATGTCATAGGATGCATAGGAAGGCTTTCTGAAAATGGTTATGACATCCTATTCTTTGTTTATGATGTCAAGAAAGTAAAATAGAATGACAAAAGAAGGAACATGAGGTTCAAAATGTTCATAATGATGATTGAATGCAGAGGAAGGCTTCTCAAAAAATTAGTACCGCCCTATATAAATTTTTTGATAGAGGTTACGATGTCCTGTTGCCCTTAGTGTCTTCCTGTATGGTCGTTATTACGTTCTGTTGAAATGATAAAGCAGACAAAGTCTACGATGTCCTCCTAAACATAGTAGAATGTCAAAAAAAAGTTAACAGAGATCCACAATGTCAATCTGGATGGCATAGAATGCAGGGAACTCTTTTGTTTTCCTCATGCTATCGTATATGACTTTCAGATTTGATTATGACTTCCTAATGCCCATTTGTCACATCCTACATTATTGTTATTACTTTTCGTTACAATGTTAAGTCAAACAAAAAGTAGAAAGTCATAAAAACATATTAGGATATCAAAGGAGAAAGAGCTTTTTGCAAATATTGATTGGAAAGTCATAAGATCTAGACAAAGGCTTCGAAGTTACCTATTGCTGACCTACATCACTTTTCAAAATAGTTATGACATCCTGTTGTCCATTTATGAGTTTCGTTTGCTATAGTTATAACTTTCCATTGCTATTATGACTCTAAAAAGAAGCAGCATGTCATAAAAACATAATGGAAAGTCATAAGAGTCACTATGGGCTCAGTAGGGTGACTGGAGTTGAAATATTTTTGGGAGACCACATAGAGGGGTTACATTACCTAAGGCATTTAGTGCCTGGTGACTTTTCTGACTCCTGGGATAGCCTATTGAAAAAGATGGCTTTTCTGACTGCTGGGATGTGTAGCCCGCTCTGGCTTTCTTAGGGCGACAGGTGTCACATTATCAGAGGAACAATCGAAAGTGGTCGGGCTCGCTAGCTCTATAAATAGAGTCGTGCTGGTAAGGCCGGCACTCATCAAGTTTTCAGGATGTCCTGGTGTCGTCGCTTCGTTGATCGCATAGAGATCGTCGGTGCATTCCTTTGGCTTTCTGGGTCTCCACCACCCAATTTACGGTCGAAGGGCACCTCTGAGAAGTGCAGCACCAATAGATCCAACTTTGCTTGGGAGGGATTGAAAATATTACCGCACCAGTGATGGAGTTGGAGCAGTGGGAGAAAGAGGCTGCTTACGCTCAATGCCCCACAGAGAGGTAATAGACCTCTCTAAGAGCAGATTCCACCCCTAGGTGCCCTTAGCTTTTCGACCTTCCTGGGAAGTGCATTGTAAAAGCCAACATACTTTCGGATGAGGTGGAGCTACTCTGTCGATGCCCATCGCAAGGAAATAGTGCAACTAATCATTGGGATCGTTGGAGTGGAACCAATATATCTTTGCGATGCTTCTCGAGTCTGGTTTTGTCTTGCATTTTTCTTTCTTTTTGTTGTCATAGGCTTTGTCTGATGAATGTCATTTTGTAATGAACTTGTATAGTCTTCATGGATAAATTCTCTTCATCAACTAGCTTGATGTGTGGATGTATTTGGTATGCTTGCCATTTCTCTTATTCTGTCTAGGCTTGTTCTGTCTTGCCACTTGGGATGTCATGCAAGCACAATAAGATGTCATAAGGAGCCAATAGGATATCATAATAGTTGATCAGGAAGTCATAAGAAGGTAGGAGGAGGCTTCGATGTTAGTGGCTGCTTTGCTATATGATTTTCGATAGCATTTATGACATTTCGTTGTCCGTCTATGATGTCTTGAGTCTTCATCATTTTTTTCATTCCAACCACCAATCAAAAAAGGTTCAGGATGTCATCCAAACATAATATGATGTCATAAGAAGGACTAGGACTTCAAAATAGTTGATCAGGAAGACACAGGAAAGCAGACAGAGGCTTCGATGTTAATTGCTGCTTTGTTATATATCTTTCTGATATTGGTTATGATATCTTGTTGCCCGTGTATGACTTCCTATGGCTTCATTATAACTGTCCATCACAATGATGGATCAACAAAGGTTCAGGATGCCATAAAAACATAATACGACGTCATAGCAGCCAATAGAAGGTCATAATAGTTGACCAATGACTCACAAGGAAGTTTGCATGGCCTCGGTGTTGCTAGCTGTTTCACTATATGACTTTTCGATAGCGGTTATGACATTTTGTTATCTGTGTATGATGTCCTTTATCTTTGTTATTGCTTTTCATTGCAAGGATAGGTCGAAGAAGGTTCGAGATGTCATGCAAGCACAATAGGATATCATAAAGAGCCAATAGGATATCATAATAGTTGATCAGGAAGTCACAGGTGTTAGATGTATGCCTTAGAACCAATTAGGCCGACACATGTAATCATTCTAAGAGTATAATTTGTAATCGACTTATTAATGAAATAAAATTCGAATTATTTATCCATTTATATTATGTAATGTATCTATGAATCATCCAATGAATTAATAAGATGATGATATATAGTCTCAAGAGTTAAAAATTTAAGATATGTGTCACTGATAATTAATTCATAATCTGCTTCTGACCGTAGAATCATCACGAAGATGGAGATTGATCTAGATAGGTTGGTACATAGATTGCTTTCATATGAGTAGATGAGTCTCGAATCTACAATACGATGATACTGAGCGAGAGTGCAGATGCTTGTTAGGGAATAATGGTGCTAAGCATAACCAACACGAGGAGTCATTTGGATATCTATCTTCTTATCGTGACATGCTCGATGCTGCAGTAATGTGAATAGTTCTTCGACCTATGGTACCTCGACTATTCACAATAAAGTTGTTATAGTTTGACTACATTATAACTCAATCTCTTAGTCATATGAAATCTTGAGGTGTATGTTAGCTGCAATAGATTCATTATAGGAATAGGGTATGTATCTATATGAGATCTATCAATCCTAGTAGTAAGAGATAAGTCCTATAAGGATTATGAAATTAAGTTCGAAAGTCTACGGCCATCGCAAGTATGAATGATGGAAAGGAGTTTCATGAGGATTCATTAAGAACTCAGATTGATTGAATCTTACATATGACAAGATCAGATTGACGAGTTATCCAAAATCTTAGTCTTGTCGAGACTCACGATAGAAGAATTGGATCACACGGTAACTGCACCTAGAGATTTATCTATTCAATTCTGCTGGATTATCACTACATACTGCTAGGCATCACTGATGGATTGTAGGATCAATTAAAAATTATTCGGATGATCAGTAATTCTCAAATTGATTGAATTGAAAGGGATTCTAATTCATTGAAAAGAGTTTCAATGATATTGTTGATAGCGATCACAATATATCCTACTATCAGATAATTGAACCTATGGGATCACACATCAAAGAATTTGATCTAAGATTGTACAATTGGACTCATATAATTCTAATTGAGTTTGGATTTGAGAAATCCTATTAGGTTTAAAAAAATCATGCTAGCATATAGTAAACCCAAATTTCTCTTTAGACTTGAATTTCTATGAGATGGAAATTGGACCAAATCAATTGCATGCACTATAGACAGCCAAGAGTTTATTTTCTCTCATAATTAAAGTTGGAAGAAATTGGACTAGCACCAAATTGGATTAGATCCATGAGGTGCCAACTGTTGGCACCCCCTTAGCCTTGTGCGACAAGGAGAAGGAGAGGAAGATGGGGTGCACGCCCCATCAGGGTTAGACACCAATAAGGGAAGGTAGGAGGTGCCCAAGAGTCCAAGTGTGAGTTGGTTTTGGGTTCTTTATGAGATAACAATCTAATTTGATCAAACTTCCAAACCAAGTAGGACTCCTTTTGGCCTATAAAGGACCTTAAGATCATATCTCTAAATCCTAAGCCATCCAAGCTCCAAGCCTCCATGCCTCCCCTCTCTCTCTTGGTGTCCATGCCCTCTCTCTCTCTCTTCTCTTCATCATGCCTCCATGCCTAAGGGGTTAGGCATCCTTGATTTCTACACCCAAGTGTTGGGCATCCTCTTTGGTGCGAACACCATCGCCAGTGATGACCGATCGGAGCCAATTTGGACACGTGGACGATGTCGGAGAATCAGATTGATATCTATTTGGCTCAATTAATTAAGTTGGATTTTGATTTAGTTATTTATTCTTCTATTTGAGTTTTATTTATGAGGTCTTGTAAATCCAGCCCAATTGAGTCAATTGAATTGGATCTCGTTAACCAATTTATTTTATTTGGTTGAATTCTAGTCTATTTTAGTTAGACTAGGAATAGTTTAATTTAATTAGAATTTGGATAAGGATTCCTAAGTGGTTTTGGCATTCAAAAAATAAAGAGTCCAAGTAGTTTGTTCTATGTTTAGTTCAGCCTATAAAAGGCTTGTTAAAGAGAAAAAGAAAGGTAAAGAATGCAAAAATTTTGAGAATCAAATATCACTTATCTCCTTTTCCTTCTTCCTCTTATTCTCTCCCTACTTTTTTCCCTCTTCTCCTCTTTTATTCTCCTCTGAATTAAATTCTGCACTATGATTTCATTGCTGAAGTTTCAAGCTACACAACGACATCCATCGACCCTGCCTTGCGATCAATCCAGAATGCGATCATCTTCGATCTCCAAAGGAGGTGAACTTGCTCCTCCAGGACTTATTTGATGTGTCTCTCATGAGATCTCTTCAATTGATATTTTTTAAAAAAATATTATTGATTTTCTCTATGAGTTCTTATTTTTTAATTATTAGATTTGCATGTTAAAGATATCTAGAGACATATCCTAATCATAAGTTGTTTCTTAATCTCCTACGATCCGTAGAACTTTAGATCTAGAATTCATTGCCATCTGCTTAATTTTTTTGCCTTAATCTGATTATATTTTAATCCTCAAGGTAGAACTTGAATAGATCTATTGTTTGCTGAATACTTTTAATTGCTGATCTTAGAATTTTTGCATGGGTTTTAGATTGCATATCGCATCTTTAGAATTATAGCATCTGAATTCTAGATTATGTCCCGCATCAATTTTTGATATTAGAGTATATAGGTTTGATTAGAGTAATTAGAATCTGCATTAGGTTTAAATTCTGTACTGAAAATCTATATATAGAATTTCAAATCCGTTCTAAAATCTTCTACAAAAAACAAATCTAGAGCAAATGACATCAAAAAATTCTGAAATTTGGCAGAAAGAGACCTAACTTATTAGAGAGTCTAGGGTTAAAATTTTATTAAGTTTAAAATCTATAGAGTCCTTAATTATTTTATAAGCCATCCTGTATATAAAAATTCTATACCCAGAAATTCTATAGCGAGCAATCTTGAAAGATTTTAAAGGTCCTATCCCTAAAAAACTCCTAAATTCATGAAATTTTGTGATCAGAGTCATGACTCATCTAGAAAGTGGTTTTTAAATTTACTACAATTAGAAGTCTGTAGGTCATATCCTTAATTTATTCCCGTAAGCCGTCCTGTGCATAGAAATTGTATACCTAGAAATTCTACAGCGAACAATCTTGAAAGATTTTAAGAGTCCTATCCCTAAAAAACTCCTAAATTCATGAAATTTTGTGATTAGAGTCATGACTTATCTAGGAAGTAGTGTTTTAAATTTGTTTCAATCAGATGTCCGTAGGTCATCAAGATTAGTTCATAAATAATAATAATAAATTTAGCATAATATATTAGAATTTTTTTTAATTTTAAACATCAAACTAACTTATTTGGATATTCTATTTACATTGCATTGCATCTTCATAAACTATCTTAAGGGCAAAACCCAAATCAATAAAAGGTGGAGATTTCATCATCCTTTCTTCACCCACAAACAACCACCCTTCATATTGTATTGGCCTAAGCCTTAATCTAAATTAATTAGACATTAACCCCTAAGGTTTTCGAGCTCACTAAGATAAGGGATCCTAAGAGTTAGATCGAGTTAGGGTTGATCAGTTAATTGGTGTCTAGAAAAGTAGTTTAGAGATTACATTCCAAAGATAGGTGGTTACTTAATTAGGTCCATTGTGAAAGTATGGGAAGCCTTCCACTGATCTTACACTTATCTGATTGTTAGTTGGTAAATTTTTGACTTGGAGGGCTTGAAGATAACTTTGCCAGTTAGGAGCTGTCTAGATCTAAAGTAACTCTTAGCTAAATTGCATAACTTGGTTGCTAACCCACAAATATTAAACCTAATAAAACTTTTTGCATCTATTCCTTAGATTTAGGACTCTCTAGGTTAGAAAGATTTCTATTTTAAAAAAATCTGAAACCTTTGATTTGGCGACTAGTGTATGCCAACTAGATTAGGGGTCAAGTACTTATGATTGTATTTACCATCTACATCTAGTATGGATCCTAATATAACAGCTATGTTTGAAAGCATGATGGAGCAATTAACAAATTTAAACACAGACTTTAAGAATTTGAGTGATAACATGTAAAATACAAATAATGCATTTCAAAACTTAACTGCTAGGGTAGTGATTTTAGAAGAGGAACATCCCAATCAAGTTAATTTTGAAACTTCTTAGGAGATCACCAGGTGTAGAAATCCTAGAGCTCGTCAAGAAATGGACATAGGCCAACCTTCTCTCAAACGACCACCTGACCTTGATACCCCACCTGTGCCCCTAGGTCAGAGAGGACCTTACATTTTCTAAGGTCCAGATATGGGTCGTAGGTTAGATATGCACCCTATTGTGAGCCCATGGATCAGGATGAGCGTGTCCTAAGAAGTGTTAAGGTAGAAACACCCAGCTTCGATGGTTCGCTTGACCCTAAGGAGTATTTGGACTAGGAGGCAGATATGGACCACTTCTTCGAGTGGTATGACATGTCTGAAGTCCAAAAAATTAGATTTACCAAAATAAATTAATCAGTCAAGCTAAGTTGTATTGGCATAGTTTAGAGCATTTAGCTGAGCATAGGAGACAAGAGCCTATAGGAACTTGGGAGGAGATGAAAGAAAAGCTGCGTGAGAAATACCTTCCCACATCCTACAAACAACATCTCCTAGATCAATGACAGAGGATGACTCAAGAAAATCGACCTGTCTCGGAGTACATAGCGAAATTTGATGAATTCCTTATGCGATGTAGTGTCATCGAGGATAAGGCTGTCACCTTATCGAGATTTAGAGCTGGTCTCCGAGAGGACATCCAACGAGAGCTATTCTTACATGAGGTGACCTCTTTAGAGCATGCCTACCAGCTAGCATAGGAAGTTGAAAGATTTCAAAGGTATCCGACCTCTCATCGATCTAACCTAAGCCGACCTACCCCTTCAGGTCCTAGACCTAGCACTAGTCAAATCCTTACCCGTTGACCTTCAGTTGTGGATTCTCCGATGAGAAGAAATGATAAGGAGAAGGGAATACTAGAGATGCTGAAGACTAATAGACCTATCACACTGTCTAAATATTTTAAGTGCCAAGGCTATGGACATCTATCTGCCCAATGCCCTTCTAGAGCCTTACACTTAAGAGAAACTGAAGAGGAAGAGCCTAAGTGTGTTGAAACTGAAGAAGGAGAAGAAGTTTATGAGGCTGATTCTAAGTTAGCTGAAGAATTTGAGGAAGATAAAGATGTTTTAGGCTATATTCGGATAGAGCAAAATTCTGAAGAGAGATTGAGAGTGGTCAGATGTATAGTCACTCAGCCAAAAGAAGCAAAGATTGGCGACGAACGGCTATTTTTCATACCTACATTAAGCATGATGATAAAGCATGTAAGGTGATTATAGATAGTGGAAGTTGTATAAATGCCATCTCCACCAATGCCATATCCCATCTAGGTTTAGCACCTGTAGATCATCCGAGTCCCTATAAAGTCTCATGGATACATGCATCATCTATCCCAATCAAGCATAGGTGCCTAGTCCCTATTTAATTCCATTCCTATCAAGATAAAGTATGGTGTGATGTACTACCAATGGAGGTTGGTAGTATTATCTTAGGAAGGCCATGGTTATATGATCAGGATGTTACACTCTTTGGGTGATCAAATTCATGTAGTTTTCGGGATAAAGGAAAGAAGATTACGATCAAATCCTCTCCACCCAAGACTACTACTAAGAAAGGAACTATGGAAGCCAAAATTAGTACTAAGAAAAGGGGCCTATATTTAATCAATGTTGAAGAATTTGAGAAGAAAATGACTGAAGGATCATCAATTTGGATCTTAGCTATCAAGAAAATTCATGAAGAACCCTAGATCGAGTATCCCCAGAAGATAATTTTTTTCTTGATGAATTTAAGGATGTCTTCCTGAAGAGCTCTCGGACCACTTACCACTGATGCATGATATTCAGCACGCCATAGATCTAGTTTCGGGATCCATCCTACCACATTTACCATATTATCGATTAAACCCTACTGAGCATGCTGAGTTAAAAAGATAAGTTGAAGAGCTCCTAAAAAAAAGATTTGCTAGAGAGAGTTTGAATCCATGTGCAGTGCCCACACTCCTTACTCTAAAGAAAGATGGTACCTGAAGAATGTGCGTGGATAGCCACACCATTAATAAAAGTATTGTTAAGTATCATTTTCCAATTCTTCAGCTAAATGATATGTTGGATATGATAGCAAGATCCACTATCTTTTCAAATATAAACCTTAAAAGTGGATACCTTTAGGTGAGAATTAGGCCAGGAGATGAATGAAAAACTATCTTCAAAACAAAGGATGCTCTTTATGAATGATTGGTCATGCCTTTTGGTTTGTCCAATGCACCTAGTACTTTTATAAAGATTATGACTCAGGTATTATAGCCATTCATTGACATATTCATTATCGTATACTTTGATGGTATCCTCATCTATAGTCAATCTAGGGACGATCACTTAGACCACCTTCAACAGATTTGTTTGACCCTTAGAACAGAGAGCCTTTACGCGAACCTAAAGAAATGTGACTTTATGACTAATAGAATAATTTTTTAGGTTTCGTAATAACTCTTAAGGGTATATTTGCTGATCCTGAAAAGGTTAAATGATAGTTGAGTGGCCAGTGCCTTGGAATGTACATGACATTCGTAGTTTCATGGCCTAGTGACCTTCTACCGTCGGTTCATTAGAGGCTTTAGTACTATCATGGCCCTATTATGAATTGCATTAGGAAGGGAACCTTTGAGTGGACAACAGCTGCCAATAAAGCTTTTCAAGAGATTAAAAGAAGATGACCCATGCACCTATTTTGCGTCTTTCTGATTTTTCAAAGATTTTTGAGGTTGCATGTGATGCATCAGGTGTAGGTATAGGAGAAATTTTGAGTCAAGAAGGTCATCTTGTGACGTATCTTAGTGAAAATTAAATGATGCAAAACTTAAGTTTTCCATATATGACAAGAAATTTTATGCGATAGTTCAGGCTTTGAAACATTAGAGACATTATTTGCTACCACAAGAGTTTGTCTTTTTTTCTGACCATGAAGCCCATAGATTTCTAAACTCCCAGAAGAAACTTAACCCTAGACATGCTAAATGGGTTGAATTTATTTAAACCTATACTTTTATTCTCAAGTATCGAATGGGAGTAGAAAATCGAGTTGTGGATGCACTCAGCCGAAGAGTGTCTCTACTTTCGATTGTTAGTGTTAAAGTTGTAGGATTTGAAAAGCTTAAAGAAGAATATGTAGAGTGCCCTGACCTTAAGGACATTTATTCCTCACTTTAGCAAGGATCATCTAGAGAGTATAGTAATTATGTTTTACAAGATGGCTATTTGTTTAGAAATAATAAATTATGTATCCCCCGAACATCTGTCCGAGATTTTCTTATGTGGGAATTGCATGTTGGTAGACTAGCTGGATACTTTTTTTTGATAGAAATAAGACCATTGAGGCTGTAGAGAATCAATTCTATTGGCCTAGTTTGAAGCATGATGTTGCCCAATACCAGACTTGCGCTTTGGTGAAACAGTGTAAGCAAAACACTGAGTTTTATATCCCACTACCTGTACCTGACTATCTTTGGTAAGGTGTTAGCATGGATTTTGTTTAGGATTGCAACGAACATCTAGAAAGAATGATTCAATTTGCATGGTAGTAGATAGTTTTTAAAAAATGGCCATTTTTATCTTATCCAAAACGTTTGATGCTTCAAAAGTGGCCCGATTATATTTCAATGAAATTGTTGAGTTGCATGGATTGCCAAAGACAATCGTATCTGATAGGGATGTTAGATTTATGAGCTATTTTGAAAATCTTATGGCATTTAATGGGAACAAATTAAAATTTCTTCATCATATCACCCACAAACTAATGGCCAAACTAAAATCGTAAATAGAAGTTTAGAAATTTACTTTGATGTTTGGTAGGTAAGCATGTAAGTAATTGAGATCTTCTTTCATCTCAAGCTAAGTTTGCGTACAACAGTTCTGTCAATAGCTCCATTGGCATGAGTCCATTTGAGGTAGTGCATGGTTATAAACCTAGGAAGCCAGTTGACCTTATCCTATTACTAGTGCATGCGAGAGTGTCAGAGTGAGCAGAATCATTAGTACAGCATGTTAGGAGTCTGCATAAATAAATTTACGAAAAGATTAATATCAACAATCAACAGTATAAACACTTAGCAGATTCTCACAAACGAGTTCAAAATTTTGCTAAGGGTGATCATGTTATGATACGGATTAGGCCAGAATGGTTTCTTCCAGAAGCCGTTAAGAAATTACATGCACGTGGAGCAGGTCGATTCAAGATCTTAAAAAACTAAGATCGAATACATATATTATAGATTTACCATCTGATCATGGTATTAGCTCTACCTTTAACATTTTGGATCTAATAAATATAAGAAGCCAATAATAATACCCAGTGATCCGTTTGAGCCTGATCCTTCTATTGTGAGTGAACCCTAACCTGAGTACCCACAGCCCAAAATAACTAAGAAACATGATCAAATCGAAGATATTCTGGATGAGCAGGTTGTTTCCACCAAGAATCGAGACTATCAGTGATATCTGGTTCGATGGTAAGGGAGGCCAGAGTCTGAAGATATCTGGATTATCTGAGAGCAACTATAGGAGATTGACCCAGATCTACTGGAGCATTATCAGAGTAGAGCTGATTTTTCTTTGACGGAGCCAAGTTCTTCCCTCCCCGAAAGAATTAGTATAGACACCATCATCAGTGATGATCGATCGGAGCCAACTTGGACACATGGACGATGCCGAAGAACCAGACCGACATCTATTTGGCTCAATTAATTAAGTTGGATCTTGATTTAGTTCTTTATTTCTTCTATTTGAGTTTTATTTATGAGGTCTTGTAAATCCAGCCCAATTGAGTCAATTGGATTGGATCTTGTTAGCCTGTTTATTTTATTTGATTGATTCTAGTCTATTTTAGTTGGGCTAGGAATAGCTTAATTTAAATTGAAATTTAGATAAGGATAAGGAGTCCTAAGTACTTTTGCCATTTAAAAAATAAAAAGTCCAAATAGTTTGTTCTATATTTAGTTCAGCCTATAAAAGGCTTGTTGAAGAGAAAAAAAAGATAGAGAATGCAAAAATTTTGAGAATCAAATATTGCTTATCTCCTTTCCTTCTTCTTATTCTTCCTACTTCTTCCTCTTCTCCTCTTTATTCCTCTCTGAATTAAATTCTGCACTATGATTTCATTACTGAAGTTCCAAGCTACGCAATGACATTCATCGATCCTGCCTTGTGATCAATCTGGAATGCGATCGTCTTCGATCTCCAAGGGAGGTGAACTCGCTCCTCTAGGACTTATTTGACGTGTCTCTCATGAGATCTCTTCAATCAATATTTTTTAAAATAATTATTATTGGTTTTCTCAATGAGTTTCTATTCCTTAATTATTAGATTTGTATGTTAAAGATCTAAAGATATATCCTAATCATAGGTGGTTTCTTAATTGCCTACAATCCATAGAACTTTAGATCTAGAATTCATCTGCCATCTACTTAATTTCTTTACCTTAATCTGATTATATCTTTATCCTCAAGGTAGAACTTGAACAGATCTGTTTGTCTACTGAATACTTAGTTAATTATTGATCTTAGTTTTTTGCATGGATTTTAGATTGCATGTCGTATCTTTAGAACCATAGTATCTAAATTTTAGATCATGTCCCACATCACTCTTCCTTCTACGCGCCAAGGTTTGAGGTGCTTATTTGAGAGAAGTTCTCTCTTATTCTTCTTCCTCGAGGTGCTTGCTAGTTTCTTGGTAAAGAACAAAGAGAAGATTTTCTAGATCTATCTCATGGATACTTGTAAAGGTCAGATGCATGTGCGGCTCTAAAAAAAATCAGAAAAAGATAACCACGATCATCAAACTATGGTGAATAACTACCGGCATAAAGGTGAAGATGAGATATTCATACTTATGTTTGATAATTTTATTTGTTGCATATAGATCTTAAGAATATGATAGGGATGATCTCATAAGATAAGATCTAGAAGTTGCATGTTAGATAAAATTGCTTCCACTGCTTGTATGAAAAATTTTATTCTAGCATGCATGCTGCCTTAATTTTTTCTTCAACTGGTATCAGAGCGAGGTTGCATGATTATGTTCTTAGATCTGAAATTCAGATTAGATCTGAATTATTTTACTTATGATTAGATTTCTGTTTTAAATTAGATCTAAAAATTTATGTTTATCAATTATATATAAAATTTAGATGAGATCTAAATTTAATATTTTAATAAATATGATTGTTAAATTAGATCTAATTTTTATTTATTTGAATCTAATTTTTTGCTTTGATTTAAAATTTAGATGAGATCTAAAATATTAAATCAAAAATTTTAATAAAAAATCAAAAATTATAATTAATAAATATTAGGGTTAATCAAGTTTATCCGGACATAAGATTGCCCTGACATAATGGATGTTATATTAAAAGATTATCCTAGGATGATAAGAGATGAAATCCTAAATTACACATCTAAAATTTAGATTGGATCTGAAATTTTAGATCAGAGATCTAATTGATAAGCAATTGGGTTAGTCTAAGTTCATCCTAATATAAGGTTGCTCTAGCATAAAGTTAGTTATGTTGAAAGGTAATCCGAGGATGATAAGTGATCAAATCCATTAATCATAAGTAATCTTTTGAGAAAAGAAAAGACTTAATCAGATTATGAGATAATCGTTTTATGATTCATTGATACATGTAGTGATCATATTAAATTAGTACGACCCTTGGTGTAGGGTTGTATCATGGATTCCTTTAGATAGTTGCAACAAGTCAATTTGTGTGAGGAACCAAAAGTCGTACCAATGTGAAAGAGGTTGATTTATTGGTGTCTAAGGCAAGTACTTTAAAAGGTGGTTATCTATTAGGATCGTTGCACCAACAACGACGAGCCTCCCCACCAATCTTCACTTAACTGATCAATTTGATTGACCAAATCTAACTTGGGGTGCTCAGGGTTGAGTTCATCATAATTGCATTGCACCATAAGTCTAATCTTGATGAGTCAAACACGATCTCACTAGTAGATCCAATCTAATTGTGGATTTATATGCATGCGATGTAAATAAACAATTAAGCCTAAGGATGACCTAAGTAAATCTCCTCACAAATATTAAGTCGAGCAATTTTTCATCATTATAGATGTGCGGGCCCTTCTGGGTGTTGACTGTTCTCAGCTGAATATAGTGGTTCAGTTGCATCAAGAAAGATACAACCACTTTATTAGCATGAAATGCTATGGGATGGAGATAGGGTTAGGCCCAATAATTATTAAATGAGAGTTCTAGTGATGGCTTCACTTTTGCAAGAATGGTGGGTCTAACTTAACTAAAGAATAAAGCCAATAACTGTCAGGTGAGGCTTCAGAAATTAGAGATTGTTGACCATTATAATTTATTTGAGAAGCATTGGACAAGAGTTGTCTACTTATTGATTAACATATCATCAATAACTATTAGGTAAGGTGGTATACCAATTGGTGGAACCGCAGCACCCACTTGAAATCTTAATCGTGAAGATTTTTGTTCTCCACTCAAGGAGTATGGAAGCTCCGAAGAAATAGTAGGAGTCAGATTGTTTTAAAATTAAATCCTAAAACAACTAAGAAGTCAATTACAAAATCTAACTAGAATCTTCTTCTTTCTGTAGAAAAATATCTGCTTCAAACCCTCTCACCTGTATCTTAGAAAACAACCGATTGACTGGATCCAATTAAAAGAATTGGCTCAGAAACTTAAAGATAGTCTTAAATTTCAAAAAGCTAAGTTATGTACTTGACCAGGATCTTCCTACACTACCAGCCTATCCGATCCCAGATCAAAAGTCTACCCATGAGAAGTGGTTGGACGATGACAACAAGGCCCAATGCTACGTGCTGGCTTCTATGTCCAATGAGCTCCAACACCAGCATGAAGATATAAAAATTGCCAGGAGCATGTTAGCCCATCTACAAAAGTTGTACGATGAGTAGAGTCGCGCAACTCGCTACGAAGTATCCAAGAGACTCTTCTAGACAAAAATACGTGATGGGCAGTCAGTCCATGAGCATTGTTTGATAATAATCAAGAACTTTGAGGAGCTTGAGAAACTTCGAATGTCCATGGACAAAGAGTTGTAGATTGATTTGTTCCTACAATCTCTTTTTGATTCATATACGCAATTTATTATAAAGTACCATATAAATAAAATTGAATGCACCAAGGTCAAATTGCTCAATATGCTAATGACTATGAAAGGCACCTAGAAGAGTTCAAAAGATACTGTTTTAGCTATGGAGTAGATTTCTTCTTCTAAGAGAAAGTCTATTGGGAAGAAAAGAAATCCATGAAAAAGCAAAAGATGGAGAATAGGTCGAGGAACGAAGTTTCCAACAAGAAGGCTGTAGAGAGAGAAAAGTGTTTTCACTACAAAAATGATGGCCATTGGAAGAGGAACTGCCCTGCCTATCTAGTAAGCTTAAAGAATAAGAAGGATGGCACACCTTCTATAGGTTTGTCTATCTACACATTATCGAAACTAACCTTATGATTTTTTCTACTTCCAATTAGGTGATAGACTCTGATTCTAATGCTCATCTGTGTACTTCTATGTAGGATCTTAAGGATAGTAGAAAGTTGAACGATGATGAGATGATCCTACGAATCAAAAACAGAGCAAAAGTTGCTGCTATGGCTGTGGAGATATATCCTTTACGACTGCCGTCGGGATTTAGTTTAATTCTTAGGGACTATTATTATGTACCTGCATCTAGTAAAAATTTGATTTCTATTTTATGTTCAGCACAGGATAACTATGCAATTAGTTTTAATAAGGATTACTATACTATTTATTTTGAAATAAATAATTAAAATAGTTTCTTAATTAACAATCTCTATCAGTTGTATGTTGATATTTCTATGAATATAATCGAGCAGGATGTGAATACCATAGGAAAAAATGACCTAGAGATGAAATTAACCTAAAGTATATGTGGCACCTTAGGCTAGATCATATTGGAGAAGAAAAGATTAATAGATTGGAGAAAATAGGCTCTTGGGCTTATTGACCTCTGGGTCTTATCCAATCTATGAGTCTTGTCTTCAGAAAAGATAACCAAGCTACCCTTTGTGGGACCACTGAGATACTTGTCCTGGTACACACTGACATATGTAGCTCATTTGATGTGATAGTCAGAGAGGGTTATCTCTACTTCATCATCTTTATCGATTATTACTCATGATACGGATATGTATATCTCATGAGACACAAATCTGAAGCCTTTGAAAAGTTCAAAAAATTCAGAAATGAAGTAGAAAAACAAGTTAAAAATTTCTTAAGATTTTCAATCAGATCGAGGAGGTGAATATCTTAGTAGAAAATTTTCAGTTATCTCAAAGAATATAGCATAGTCTCATAATGGACTTCACCTGGAACGTCTCAACTTAATGGGGTTTCAGAATGGAGAAATCGATCCCTATTGGATATAGTTCGATCTATTATGAGCATCACTGACCTTCTTACATTTTTTTGAAGACATAGTTTATTAACAGTAAATTATGTATTGAATAGGATTCTTTCTAAAATCATTCCTATCACACCGCATGAGATATGGCATAGTAAGAAATCAAGTTTGGATTATCTTAGAATTTGGAGTTGTCCGTCCTATTTCAAAAGATAACAGGTGAACAAGTTAGAAGCCAAGTCTCTAAAGGCTCGTTTCATCAGATATCCTAAGGAGTCTTTAAGATATTATTTCTATTTTTTAGAAGATCACAATGTGATTGTGAGCTGGCATGCCATCTTTCTTAAAAAATAGTTTATTCAAAATAGAGGTATAGGAAGATAGTTTGGGCACGAAGAGAAAGTCTCTAAAGAGCAACGAGTTTCTAAACCTGAAGAACCATTCATATCGAGCCAATACATGCATCTCCTCCATCTTATAAATCTAATAGAATTTTCCATCCTCCTGATAGATAGTTGGGTATTATCACTGAGGATGTAGAAAAATATTTTTCATAAAAAATGGGGTGCATGTTGATGACCCTAAGACCTATGACGAAATGATATTAGATATCGACTTCAAGAAATGATTAGAGACAATGAAGTCGGAGATTGACTCAATGCACTCAAAACAGGTCTGGACCTTAGTAGATCCACCAGAAGGTATTATACCTATTATGTGTAAATGGATCTACAAGAGGAAGATAGGTTCGGATGGAAAGATATAAACTTTTAAAGCAAGGTTCGTAGCAAAAGGTTATAGTCAATGTGGGGCATTGACAATCAGGATACCTTTACATCGGTGGCCATACTAAAATCCATTCAAACATTGCTTGTTATTGCAGCATATCACAATTATGAGATATGGCAAATGGATGTGAAAATTACTTTTCTGAATTGATATTTTGAGAAAGATATCTATATGGAGCAGTCTTTGGATTTCACTTTCGATGATGGAGATCAAAGTCTACAAGCTGCAAAATTTTATTATAGACTTAAGCAAGCATCTCGAAGTTGGAACACTCATTTCAATGATGTGATCAAATCATTTAGTTCATCAAGAACGAAGAGAAACTATGTGTGTTAAAAAAGGTCAATGAGAGTGCTGTCACTTTTTTCATACCATACATAGATGATATACTCTTGATTAGGAATAATGTTCTGATATTGACATCAGTCAAGTTATGGTTGTTTAAAGAATTCTCTATGAAGGATCTTAAGGAAGCATTCTTTATTTTAGAGATTAAGATCTATAGAGATAGATCTAAGAGAATGCTAGGATTTTCATGGAGAATGTACATAGAGAAGGTGCTGAAGAGGTTCGGTATGAAAAACTTCAAGAGAAGACTTTATGCCCTTTAGGCATGAAATTCATCTCTCCAAAAAAATATGCCCCAACATATCGAAAAAGATAGAACGCATGAGCAAAATCTCTTATGCTTCAGCCATAGGGAGCTTCATGTACGTCATGCTATGTACAGGATCTGATATAATCCATGCTATGAGTATCACAAGTAAATATCAGCCAAATCCAAACGAAGAGCACTGGACATCTGTGAAATATATCCTTAAGTACTTGAGAAGAACTAAGGATATGTTTCTAATCTTTAGAGGTGGAGAATTGAGGATACAGAGATATACTGATTCAGACTTCATGTCTGATATTGATGATCCAAAGTCGACATCAGGTAGTATATTCTTATACAATGGTAGTATTGTGAGCTGAAAGAGTTCTAAGTAGCCTATCATAACAGACTCCATAAAAGTAGAGTGCATCGACGCATCGGAAGTTGTGAAGGAGGCATTCTGGTTCACGAAATTTGTTGTGAAATTGAGTGTAATGCCATCAAATACCATTTTCCTCTACTATGACAATAGTGTCATAGCGCTTGCTAAGGAGTCAAGGTTTCACCAGAAGTCCAAGCAAATCAAGTGATGATTTCACCTAATTCGCTATTAGCACGAGAAAAAATACATCAAGGACCAGAGAGTAGACACCATGGATAATATGGCTGATCCACTGATGAAGCAGCTGAGCCAACAAAAGGCTGAAGTCCATCTTAAGAAGATGGAACTTAGATTGTGACCAATTGATTTTAGTGCAAGTGGAAGATTGTTAGATGTATGTCCTAGAAGTCAATTAGGCCGACACATGTAATCATTCTAAGGATATAGTTTGTAATCTTGACTTGTTAATGAATAAATTTAGATTATTTATCTATTCATATTGTGCAATGTGTCTATGAATCGTCTAATGAATTAACAAGATGATGACATATATTTTCAAGAGTTGAGAATTTGAGGTATGTGTTATTGATGGTTAATTCATAAACTATTTTTGACTGTAGAAAAGATGATTGATCTAAATAGATTGATGCACGGATCACTTCCATATGGATAGATAAGTCTCGAATCTATAGTCTAAAGATACTGAGCGAGAGTACAAGTACTTGTTAGGAAACAAAGGTGCTGAGCATGACCAACATGAGTACTCACTTGGATATCTATCTTTTCATCATGATCTACTCAATACTACAATAGTGTGAATAATTCTTCAACCTACGATGTCTCAACTATTCATAATGAGATTGTTGTAGTTTGACTACACCATAACTCGATCTCCTAATCGTATGAAATCTTGAGGTGTATGTTGGCTGCAGTAGGTTCATTATAGGAATAAGATGTGTATTTATATGAGATCTATCGATCCTAGTAGTAAAGAAAAATCTTATAAAGATCATGAAACTGAGTTTGGAAGTCCATGACCATGGCAAGTATAAATGATAGAAAAGAGTTTCAATAAGGATTCACTAGGAACTCAGATTGATTAAATCTTATATATGACAAGATTAGGTTGATAAGTTATCCATAACTTTAGTCTTATTAGGACTCACGATAGAAGAACCGGATCATATGGCAACTACACTTAGAGGTTCATCTATTCAGTTCTATTAGGTTGTCACTATATACTACTAGATGTCACTAGATGGATTGCAGGATCAATTGAGAATTATTCAAATGATCAATAATTCTCAAATCAACTGAATTGGAAAGGATTCCAATCTATTGAAAGAAGTTTTAATGATGTTGGGTATAAAATACCCCCAAACCGAAGTTTGTAAAAGGTCGGCCCTTCCAGGGTATTTTTGGCTTCCGACCTGGTGCGGCATTTTTCTGAACTAGCCCGACTGTCCGAGCTTTCATAACGCTCTTCCGGACTTCTCCAATGACGAACTCCTTCAATCGTCCACCGGACTACTTCAAATGCTCTCTGGGCTCCACTATCAGCTGACCTTTCGCAGCGATCGACTAATCTCCGAATCTACTCAGACTTCTTCCAGCCACGATCAACTCTAATACGAATTTTTTCCAGACTCCATCAACAGTCGAACTTCTCCAACAGCAGATTTCTACAACAGTCAGACTCCCTCCGAGTTTCTACAGTGGTCGACCGCCTTCTGGATTTCACCCGAGTTCCTGCAAGAGCCGGATTTCTGCCCCGAACTTTTATTGCAAGTGGGCTTCGTCCGAACTTCTACAATGAACAGGCTCCGCTAGCAGGATCACTACTCCAAACTTCTACTACAAGTGATTTACTCCGAACTCCTACCGTAAGATCTCTACTCCGAACTCCTACCGTAAGATCTCTACTCCGAACTTCTACTACAAGTGGTTTACTCCGAACTCCTACCACAAGCGGTCTACTTCGAACTTCTACTACGAGCGGCTCGCGCCGGATTTCTGCTGTAAGCAAATTCCATCCGAGCTTCTATTGTAACAAATTCTTTCGGACTTCTGCTACAGGTGAACTCCAGTCGAGCTTCTTCAATAAGCGGTCCCCATCGGAACTTCTACAAGAACTGGACTCCGCCTGAACCTCCATAACGAATAGATCCCGAACGAACTCCCACAACGGACAGGCTCCAGCAACTAGATCTCCACAACGACCAACGGCCTCCGGTGTCTACCGTGTCTCCCCAACCATCAATCTCCGATAGTGTCAGCCGGACTTCAACAACGCCAATCTTTCAGACTCCTCCAGCGGACGAACCTCTACAACGCCATCCGAAGTCCACTGCTGGTTAACCCTCAACTGGACTCTTCATGAAGCTGGACTTCACCAACAGAAAATCTCCATCCGAGCTCCTACAGCAAGTGACGTCCGCCTGCAGCATCAGCGCCCAAGGCACCCGACAACCGAAGGCCCGTCAGCAACCTCGAAAACATCCGAGCTCCTCTTAGACAAAGAGCTACCCCGCTCCACCAGATGCCCCAACCGAGCTTCAGCCGACAGGTCCGAACTCTCTGGCAAGTCATGACAATGGCCACTACTCTGCTCCACTTCCTGTAACGGATCCCACGCGGCTCCACCACTCTCTGAAAAGTCACGATAACGGACATCACTCCCCTTTCATAACAGACTCCACGTGGCTCTGAACGACCCCTGACGCCACTACTCTCCGTAACAAACTCCATGTGGCCCCGAACGGCCCACTATCAAGTGGTTACAGACGTCGCTGTCAATCAGTTACGCCATCCGTCT
>KE504674.1:595163-610000 GCA_000441515.1 Elaeis oleifera | reverse complement strand
TTGGTTACACACCCTTAAATCTTATTGGGTCAAAAAAAATAATAATGATAACAAGATTATTTCTTCTTATGATACTGGCAACAACATTATTTCTTCTTAATTATAGATCCAGTATATCAGTGACAATATATCACAAGGTCCCAAATGTCATCCCATGTATATCATTTATATACCGCTATAATGCAAAAAGGACTGAAATCGAATCATATACGAATGTATACATATATATATTTATTTCAATTGATGAATGCAAATACAAATATAGATGTTTGTGGAATGAAAAATTTATATCCATATTTTTTAAATGGATATGGAAACAAATTGGATACTGAAAGAATTGATATAAATATGGATATAAGCCGAATAATTAAACTTGATGATCAAATGATATTATTAAGTGGATAATAAATCAATTTAATAGCATGTTAATATGACTATTTATTTTTTTAAAACTTAATAAGTGCTATATAAATTAAATAAAGTTATAAGAGAATCAAATATTCATATATAGATTTGATAATTATTATCTATATTCATTTATTTTTTAATAAATATAAATATGAATATAAATACTAGTTGGATGTTAAAATTCTATTCATATTTGGATAGATTGAAATATGAAAATAGATCAAAATAGATATTATCTGATCCACTTTTATTCTTGAATGTTGGTTATGATACGTAACATAAAACTTAGATGATACGATGTAACATACAATTCAAACCTTGATATTGTCGAGGGGATGCACCTCCGAACACCACCCAGCGGTAACTTTTCTTAGGTCGCTCTCTTAAAAGACCTTGTGGGACAACCAGCCTGCCAACTGGCTTGCCACCTATGGTCGTGGCCTAAAACCGTTCTATTCCTTATTTGGGCCGACTGTTTGGGTCGTACCAATGTGAGCTCGTGTTAGGAGGCTTGTCTTCCCTTCCGTATAAAGTGAGTTAGGATATGATTTATTGATAAATTATTTAAGGTTTATTCAAGAAAAGAAATACAATAAAAATATTTGATTGTTTCCTATCTTTCTGTTTGATTGCTATGAAAAGAGATATGATGGCTAATGCAAGTCCTGATCATTTTTTTATTCTATCCAATTTGTTGCTTAAGATTTGCATCATGATAGATAGAATGATTAGAAACATGAGCAAAAAATGGATTTTTTTTGTGAGGATCCGTATAGATCTGTATTTAGTTTCATATTTTTTATATTTGAAAGATCTTAAGTATTTATATAGAATTAAAATATACAATGATAACTTTGGTTAGATTTTTTTAGATAAAACTTTGGATCCTTACAAATAATATCCAAAATGGATGCGGTCTATGGACTATATAGACTAGAGGATGCAGTAGCATAGATTTTTAAAGATTGAGCATAAGCCAATTATGATATTTATAATTAAATTTGAGTAGTTAGCTTTTTGGGTATTGGTAAGATTATTCTATTCTGATCTGGAAGGGATGGATTTGAGAAACGAAAACAGTCGTGCATATTAGACTCTTCCCAGAGCCTTTAGAATCCATGCAGGCATGGAAATACATGTATGGTAGATCGGAAGAATTAATTAACATATTGTTTAACATATTTGTTTCTTGTTATCAATTCTCTGTACTATAATTTTAGTATATCCCACAAGACAATTAAATCATATAAACCATGGTCCTTTCATTTGAAAGACACGATCCAAGCAAAGTTAAAGCAGGACAGTTTCAGCCGGTGACATTTGCTTACATATTGCCTATCAAACTGCAGGGACTTTGATGTTGAGCTGAAGCAATTGGATCCATCTAAAAGCAGTGATCCGAGGATGATTAGATGCTTCCAAGATCTGAAAAAAATATTTGATTATTGAAAATTCTCCGATGGAGAATCCTTCAATATTTAAAATAATCGAAGTTTTAGGGACAATGAGAAAGAATTGATGAGGTAGAAAATATTTGATTTTTCGAAAAAACTTATCCAAGAGTCTCCTATATTTTTTTTATAGAAAAAAAGTACATTATTTTATAACCGATAACTGCCATTAAAAATTATGAGCTATGATGTTATGGGCAATAAATAATATTAACTTACGTGCCATATTTTGTCGTAGCCATTACCATAACCATCCGAAATTTAAAGAAATGACGCCAGCCCATGTTTCTCGCATAATGGTTTAACATCTTTGGGACTTCATGAGTCGTCAACTTAGATCCGACCATAGGATCGATATAAGCCCGACGACCTCATCGGATAGGGACCATGGATAATGTTCGGAGATGAGATTTGAGGATAAAAATCGAGATGGAGTAATCCCATAACAGATCCCAAAATTTAGATATGGCTCATTGGACATCAAGAGAAATATAAATAGCCGCACATTAAAGCAAACAGTGCATCTAGCGTGAAAGGACCATGCTAGGGCATAGCATAGCCGGATTGGTGAAGGTATCCACAAGGTGGCTTCAGCAACACCACCTGCTGCATCCAATGACCGTGCCAATTCAAAGCTGTAATAGAAGTTTGAAATACATTAGTATGAAAATTCTTTTAAGACTAGATGCTTGCTTCCTTTTGGGATTGAGTTTGTGATGGCCTTTGTTAGCTGGTTTCACAGCTTATGATAAAAGGTAATCAAATTTTGAATATTTCCTACGCTCAAATTTTGAATATTTTCTACGCTTTAGTAAAAGGAGGGTATTTCGTGGCATTGATCATTCGTCCATTTGGCATTTAGAACAAAATTATCGCATTGGATTCTGATAAACAATGAAAAGATTATCAGAAGAAAAATCATATTATTACCAAAAATAAGAATATATGGAAAATGAAATAGAAATGAGGGAAATATATGAAAATAAAATATTTGCAAACTAGGCTACAGCCCTATAATTGCACCATTCTTCAAATAGAAGAGGTTTTGGGTTCAGACCTTAGGATAGGATGTGATTCAGGGATTGGTTATTTCTAGTTACTGCATCATTTTTTAAATAATTGGTGAACATCAAAAAAAGAAAGGAAAAAAACAGTGAAGCTAAAAGCCCAATTGGGACAAGTGGACTCACCTTTTTAGCTTCATTATTCCTCATTTTCCATCTCAATCCCTAAACTTCCTGTTTTTCTTTGAGAAAAGCTATCTAACTTGTGGTAATTGACACAAAATAATCTATTCTTCTAGTAATAACTAATTTGATTTAGTGCTATTTATCAAAATTGCAGCTTTTATTTTATGTTATTAAAATTCAAATGTTCTAAAAGAAGAGGAGGAAATCAATTATTCATCTAATCATTTTATATTATAATAACAAAAATGGGGCAGAATTATTACTAAATAATAGTGATTGATCAAACAAGTCATTAGGCACACAACCTAGAGTATTTTGTCCACTTACCAGAAATTTGATGAACAAAAAAAAATGAAACTGAAGTTTAAAAAAAAAAAGAAAAAGTGACTAACAAATCAATAAACGTATATATAGTTATTATTTTCAATTTCAGCTTCCACATCAACTTTTGTAGCCCTTGTAGCTTTCTTCTTCAGCATCTTGCAGCTGTAACAGACCTTCCTCTTTTCGCTTATATGTCATTGTTGGATGTTTACCATAGATTAAAGGCGATATATTATCGATATGCCACTATTTGTGCGGGAAGATGTGTGTTTTATATATGGATCATTTGAATGCTTAATGTGTGCCTGATCTAGACTGTAGTTGAACCCCATTTTTGGGTCTCTTGAACCGCGATCCAAGCCCACAATCCAATATACATATGTGCAAGTTGGATAACTTGACATACTCGATCCTTTACCGGACTCAACGTGATCATAAGTTCATAGCCTGCTATCTAAATGTGTGATCGGGTCTTCTGTCAATGGAGCTGTTTGTGGGCAGCTTGCATCATTTATTTCTGTAAGGCCTTGTTCGATCTGTAAAGCAGCTGAGGTAGAGTTTAGTACTCGAGCTGGAAATGGTTCTGTAAGCATGTCCCGAAATCGCCTAACTTGCTCTTGTTTGGATTGAGCAATATAGAAAGTTTCTAGTGGAGCTACTTGCTCAGCATGCCTTTAGTGAGTAGCTAAAGTCCAGCTCAAAATTAATGGAGCTGAGATTGAGCTTGGAAGTGTTTAAAGCTGATCTTGAGCTCGAGTTTGGCTTCGAACTATAGTTGACATGACCTCAAACTTGAAAATGGAAATCCTGCATGCTGCGTATACATGCAATTAGGCTAACTCAAGCTAACTTGATGACTTTGCTCAAAAAGCTTCACTCGGTTACGCACCAATGCTAGACCAAAAGTCATATTCTGGACTAACATTAACCCACCTTAAACTACTTGTGCACGTAGTAACTAGCTAGTGTTCATGCGTGGCAGATGTCCTTCAAAAGTGATCCTAAGCTGTTTCTTTCGAGTTTCGGCAACATTCGGACGCATTCTTTAGTGGGAAACAAGCATCTTATGACAATATAATCAAGGCATCTTTCATGTTATAGTAGGTGCACATTGAAAAAGAACAAGGTAGGCACTTCTTTCTTTCGCTACTTGTTGACCAGGGGTCTCTTCTCATTATTGATAGATTCTTCTAGAGTTCGGGGAATAGAGTAAGCTAATAGATACTTACATCCATTGTCACAAGTTCTGCAAAAGAACTTAATTTGAGCGAGGAATAAGAATTTAGAATAAAATAAAAGAATAGTCTCATGATGGTGCTTTCATGAAATCCATGCCTTCTTCTTTCTTAGTTATTAATACAGACTGTTCGTTTATTCATGAACGACCAATATAACTATTTTAAAGGCAGGCAGTAGTAGCTTGCTAGCTAGCTAGTCCGAAAGAGAAGTGCCAGAGTAGCAAGTGCTGTAAGAAGGGCATTTCAATTTGCATTCTCTGTAGTCTGTGCACCTCTGCTCTCATGGTCCGCCTCATATGCAACACCCGTACTTAAAAGTCGCGGCGCCAACCTCCCTACGTCAGCCTAACATTCTCAGAGCCTCCGTCGGCACCGTTCATGGAATTAGACTTTCTCCCTATCCACGGAATCACCGTCCCGTGCTGCTCGACAATGTTGAGAAATTATATCCTACAACTTGTGCACCACAATAGCAGTGCACCATACCAATTCTATTTCGATACGCTCTGAGAGCAAGCAAACTTTTCTGAAACTTTTCACACACACACACACACACACACACAGACTATTTCAAAATGGGATTGTTATGGTACACCGCTGATATGATGGATGTAATGTAGGATATAATTTCTCCTAAAGATTTCTTCGGATATCCAGATTCAAAATTTCATAGAATTCATGGTTTTAAACTATTACAATTGGGGAAAAAAATTCTGATTTAGACTTATATTCTTAATATCCAGAGACCTTTGAAGTAGGCTGATCCGAATTTTTTTGGAAACAATAGTCTCAACTTAGATGATTGTAGATATAAACTTGACCAAGCTTCTTATTTAATATTTTTTGATGGTTGTTGGGAAAATATGCCGACGCACATTTGTCCGACCTCTAGCCACCTTTAGAAAAAGCTAGCGGTGATCACAAGTATTCGCTTGGGGAGCTCCAGCCCATGTTCCCAAGGGACCACGACGCGGACCTTTTCAGTGATCGCTATACTGTTGGGCCCCGTTAAGAGCGTTCATGGGGGAAAAAACTCCACATGTCATGTGGGAGATTCTCAGAGGAATTTAGTTCCCGGATTTTGATATGTCATCTGTGATCACAGGCCTTGTCCCTTACCACCCCACATATAAAAATTCTGGAAAAGAATTCTACCTTTTTTCAGATATAAGTTTTGTAAACCTAGAGTTGTTGTGGCAAAATAAAGATCTCAACATGGACATTGGGAATAATGATGAAAGATACATGTAACGCTTTTTTTAGTGAATTTGATGATAAATTGCAAGCTGTTGGATTTGTTGAACTTGTTTCATTTTACTCTGCACCAATGACGGTCCCCAAACATTGTGTTTGGAGCTGTTTATTGAATCCAAATCTATAATGTTGTGGACCCAGGTGAACAGACAAGAACCAGAGCACAACTAGCCTAGTTAAAGGTTTGACAGAGGAAATGGTTCGGCGTGCTCAATGTGTGGGATGAATGTAACTAATAAATTTGCGTTCATTCAATATGTACCTTAGCTTCTCCAAATTGCACCACCCAACATTTAGGAACGTATCCATTAAAGTGAAAAATCTATTATATGAGTGCCAGAGCAAATCACATTTGTCACTCAGACGTTGTGAACAAGAGTCACGTAAGCACATTTTAAATGCTTCAAACTGAAAGCAAGAAGAAAGAACAAAGCAGTCGGTGCCACCCCCTAATGACACGTCCACGACTATCAAATTGCCAACTTGTGTTTAATGAAGTACGAGCTATCGACTGCTACTTATTTTATCTCCTAATTTCTAGAGACATTAGATTCCATGTTATGGATAAGGTGTTATTCCTCAAAAATGGGATAAGTGGCACAAGCAAAGGGCTCGTACATCAGATTTTTCCTAAAAGAATTGAATGTACATGTACATTAGATGTCAAGCCAAGCTGGAAGCATGGATTTTGGACTGAAAATGTTTTAAGGTGCCTGTTTCATGCAAATAAAAAATTGTTCAGAGTACCGGTGAGACAACTATTCATTTATTTCCTCTCAATATATGGTGACAATTTTCAGAGTTCCACTGTTCCCAATCTGCTAGTTGATAATTTTTGTGCACATAATGAGAGTCATATAACATTATTCATTTCGCATTTATCTCATATTAATCAAGGCTAAAACTTAATTTACATGATGAAATTACTCTTGCAGTATATTTTCATTGAACACATCGCCCGATAATTAGTTCTTGATAAGTAAAATATGATTAACAAACAATAACTTCCAATGCTTAGGACATCTATTAGCATGTCCTCAATTGCTTGCAGAAAATCCGGGACCGCTCTAACTTTTCCATGAGATCCTCCAACTAAGACAAAAAGTGTAACCACAGGAGAGTGCAAGATCCGATTTAGGGTCGGAAGGATGTTCCATCATAGAAGATTATATAATCTAATTGAAGGGCGTTTTGCAGAATGTTCTGTCAATTCAGGATTTATTTATTCCAATAAAGAGCTTCTCACATGGCTTTCCTTGTCGTCTTTTTCAAGTTAATTATCATATTTCATGCAAGGAATGGCCCCAAAGAGATGCTCATCATATGGCCCTGAAAGAAATTAGAATGCTTCCAAAAGACAAACTATACCAGACTATGATTTATGATTGCCCGCAAATGCCGGAATTCCAAATGCTCTTAAGCTCAAACAGGATATCCCTAACCTCAAAGTCCTCATTATATGTATATAGAAAAGTATTTAGTTAGGGTTGTTTGCCTATGTTTTATAATGCACAAAGTGCTAGTCCATGTGTGGTAATATTAGTTCAGAAGTACTAGTGAATGATAATGATTTGCATGATCAAGGTTCCTCTTGTAACTTACTTATAGATTACTCAATAGATGATGTTACACTACACACACACACACACATATATATATATATATATATAGAGGTAGATTTGAATAAAGTCGATGGAATTTGGATTCAGATCTAGACAGATCAAAATTGGATAATAGGGGTCCTCCATCGATGATCCAAGTAGTTGGATGTGATCTACTATTTTAAAACTACTTATCCACCAAAAATCATATGATTTGAAGATCTCTGACCTATGCATCAAGTGATCAAGAAATATCTAATTTATTTTATTTAAGCTGTTCAATTTTTGACTACTTAATATATAGGTCAGGGGTCTCCAAATTATATAATTTTTTTTGTGTGCAAACAGTTTTGAGGTAATAAATTATATTTAAAGATTTGGATCATTGATCTAGGATCTCTATTATAGAGTTTTGACTTGATCAGATTTAAGACCAAATCTGATCGACCTGATTCTAACTTAGCACGCGCGCGCTCTCTCTCTCTCCCCTCTCTCTCTCTCTCTATATATATTTTGGATTTATGAATCATTGATACCATTCATATTTCTTAATTTCTTGATTATCATTTTCTTGCAAAAGCTGCAATATCCGTTAGATCATCAAGAATCACTCATTTCCTCACTAAGTTTCATCTAACAATTAAGTGATTTCTCCTTAATTATCACTCATTACATGCAATAAATCTTGGTTTATAATCCATTCATGATGACATGCTCGTACAACACTTGATCAATCATTGCTTTATTTTATTTATTAAAATAAATAGATGTTGTGGAGGGATGGCATCTTTAGTCCTATATCGATTGCGAGTCAAAAAAAGTATAGTTTGTATGGATTAGAATCTTATTTTTACGTAAGGTGTATTTTAAAAAGCAAAACCATCATTGTACACATATTCTCTCTTGACTTGGAAAGGGGGCCCGGCGGATGAGAGGGCCGTGAGGTCATGTTAACAGGTTGTTGGCGAACCTTCCCGCCATCACCACGCGGACCTCGTGGTGGTCCGCGTCACGCGGGGAGCAAAGGAGGCGCGACTAAGGATACAAGTCATCTCGCCACGTTGCAACTCTGACGAAGACCAAACTAGCTGTTTACTCACCTACGTCACGTTTCTCCCACCATACCAACCACTCCTCCATGTGAATCCGACCTACAAACAAGGCCCAGTCAAAATCTTGCCACAATTCCAACTCCAAGTACTGCCGCATGGTACTATTTCCAGTAGATAAACCAAAGGCTTTTCCAAATGAAAGGTAAAGAGAGGGGAAAGATGATCAAATTCATAGATTATAGAGTCTATGAGAGAGAGGCCCGAAAGCATTTGGTTGCATAGGATTACATATGTCTTACAACAGTGCTTCATTATTGAAACCAGGAAAAAATGTCATGAAATTTCACTGTCTATGCGGATTGGGTATATCAAATATTGTCCCAAAACGTTGACGTCCGATGGTTAATTGAGATAGCATAAGGTTTATACATAGACCTGTCCGGTATATGTTAAGTTTACGTAAATTTTTGATATATATATATAAAAGTAGACAAAGATCTAGAAATTTGCATTAATTTATATGATCCCGTATGGTTTTCTCATGTTACCCTTTCACTGTAACTTCTGTACCTGAGTTGGACTAGTCACAAGATGTGGCGAGGTTGCTGAAATACTTCCATCAACGAGCATCCCAACTCCCCAGCATGGAATCGTAAACGATCAATTTGAATGGTACTAGATGTCAGCATCTGAAAAGACCTTAATGATACAAGACAAATTGCATTACA
The DNA here is from genome assembly GCA_000441515.1 of Elaeis oleifera. NCBI lineage: Eukaryota > Viridiplantae > Streptophyta > Magnoliopsida > Arecales > Arecaceae > Elaeis > Elaeis oleifera. The sequence continues at coordinate 600,754 of KE504674.1, read as the reverse complement.
AGAGGATTTGACTAATAGAGTCAAGAACCAACGGAACTTGCTTTCCAGCTAGACGATCACCTAAGGTTCGTGCATCAGCCATTCTTAGCTGATTGAAGGGAACATTCAATCTCTTGATATTGATTGATGAGCAAATGACGGTGGATGAGTGAATCAAACTTTTCAGTTACCAGACAGGAACCATACTCCATCTAACAAGCTATTAATTAAGCTGTAAGTGGAACCCTTTTTCCTTCTCCTTCATCTTAATTTCATTAAGTTTTTGCTTCAACAAAGTTACCCCCATGGATTCTGCAGCTACAGGCACAGCCATTAACCTCAGCAACTGGGAATTCCTCTCTCATAGGCGGCATTATATGCGAGAAGTTCCGTAGTGAAAAGAAGCTCATAGCACAACCACATATGCTAGTTCTTATCCTTTGAAATTTGATTGTTGGAGATTGGGAACTTCATATGAGATGGTACATATGTATAAAGAAGCTAATAATGCTACCAATACCATAGATAATTTGTTTCCGAAATCTGGTAGATATCTTGGTGGCTGTATTTTCTATAGGGACTCTTCCGAAACCGTTACTCTATTTTATTAGTTTCCCCATCACTGTTAGCATCTGGAATCTTCTCTGTTCTTGCCTCTTAGTGCCAACTCCCCAAGATGACTTGAGGAACCTTTGCACGAGCTGGAAGCATACTAACTTTTCAAATGAAGTGCATCTTGCCATTCTCATGTTAGCTGCTGCCCTTGTCTGGACTGGAGCTGTTGGTAAGAAAGAAATGTCTGAATTTTCTTAAACAAGTTTCCTCTCCTAATATCCTGGCTTCAAATATCATGAATCTTTTAAACAACTAGTCTCTATTGTGTGCGGATAAGACTTTATCTGGTCTTATGAGTATCTGGACAGAGCTAAAGACTCTCTGTTCCTTCAAAACTCTGTACTCTTCAGACTAAGGCTCTTTGTTTGCGATGTTGCTTCATCGGAATTCTTCCTCTACTCTCTTTGCATTTGGGTCTTAGATGGATGAACTCTATGGTTGTCTTATTGTTTGTGGTCTGATTAATTGTAAATATGGTAACATTACCATAGTTAATCTAATATATGCACATAGCAATATAAGCATCAAATACATGTGTCGATGTGGCTTATTTTGGAAGGTGACACGAAGAGAGACGGATGCAAGCGTCCAGAGTAGGGAGGGGGTCCATGGCCTCACCAGTCGGCCCTCAACGGTACCAGCTGCATGTGCGTCCGATTTGTTATTTTCTGCCGTCCGTTTCAAAGGCTGTGCGCTGCTCGGACATGAGAACCGCGAGACCTGTCTCCCTTTACAAAGAAATTTATGGAACGCCCCCCCATCCCTCCCTCTCCTATAAATACACTTCCCTTCCTTTACAAGCAAACTAAATCCCATCTTTCCTTTCTCTTTCTATTAGCTACATTCCTTCAGAGAGCCTCTCCAATGGCAATCCCAAAATGCTGTCTCACCATTGCTCTCTTTCTCCTCTTCTCCTCCTCCCTCCTCGTGCCCGGAATCTTAGGGGATTCGAGCTGGCAGTCCGCGCATGCCACGTTCTACGGTGGTGGCGATGCGTCAGGAACAATGGGTGATTAACTAAGCCTACAAATTTTTGCACTAACAACGTCTGATTCTTTCTTGATCACTTCTAATGGGGATGTTGTTGTGTCTTTATATATAGGAGGGGCTTGTGGTTATGGCAACCTCTACAGCCAAGGTTACGGCACGAACACCGCCGCGCTTAGCACGGCCCTCTTCAACAATGGCCTCAGCTGCGGCGCATGCTACGAGATGAAGTGCACCGACGACGCCAGGTGGTGCCTCCCTGGGACTATTGTGGTCACTGCCACCAACTTCTGCCCTCCAAACTACGCCCTCGCTAACGACAACGGAGGGTGGTGCAACCCTCCCTCCAGCATTTTGACCTGGCAGAGCCCGCCTTCCTCCAGATCGCTCGGTACCGGCCGGGATCGTGCCCGTGTCCTTCAGAAGGTGAGCCATGTCCCACTCATGAACCCAACACCAACGGGCCCAACCGGTCGGACTAGTTCTTGACAGTCACCTAGAGCCAGTTGTACCATCTTGGCATTTTCTACTTTAGCTATTCTCATATAATTTATATATTTCCATGGTCCACCAATAAAGTGTCAGTGAGTTCATTAAGCCATGTCAATGTGCAGGGTGCCATGTGTCAAGAAGGGTGGTGTTCGGTTCACCATCAATGGTCACTCCTACTTCAATTTGGTCCTGATCACCAACGTCGCGGATGCAGGCGACGTGCATGCTGTGTCCATCAAGGGATCCAAGACTGGGTGGCAGGCGATGTCGCAGAACTGGGGCCAGAACTGGCAGAGCAATGCATACCTTGATGGACAGAGCCTCTCCTTCCAAGTCACCGCAAGCGATGGGAGGACTATCACTAGCTACAACGTCGTGCCTGCCGGTGGCAATTCGGGCAGACCTTCGAAGGAGTACAATTCTAATTTCCAAGCAGAACAAGGCTAGCAAGCCTAATTATCAATATCTTGTAGTATTTGTATTGGCTAATATTAGATTAGGAGAGATTGAAAGAGTGTCTTGTATCGAGAGAGGTATGGTTATGCCGAGGTTGCTATCATTTAGCACCGCAAAGGCTTAAGCGATATAGATGGACATATAGACAGAAGAGATGTAAAATTGTTTCAGTGTCTTGCTCTAGTGCATAGGTTGCCCGAGGCCTGGGATTGTAGGGATGGGGAAGTTAGGCGAGCACCTTTCTCGGGTAGGCCCGCGTCCTCGTCATATGGTTAAGGGATGTGTTTGTGAGAATGCTATTTAGCCCGCATGATGGGTAACAAGCTGTTCTGTAGACATACAGATGCTTGCCATTTGTCACTCAACATCGTTTGCCTCTTCTGGTACAACAATATATTACTAGGACCAAAGTCAAATTTGGCTGAGCTCATAAATTGATTGGGTTGGTGGCTCTTTTTTTTTATGCAAGTCTGACGACATTTTACGCTTCTTTTTTAATTTTACTGGATGTCACACAAATCTTCCATTCCATTTTTTTTTTTTTTCACTTCAACTAATTTTTTTGAATCTTTTCTGGCAGAGAGATAAAGACACCCTCATACTATAATTATGCGGTCCAGAATTTTGGATTCTGTCCCCAAAAAAATTTAACCTTAAGAACGGGAGTACGACAACTAAACCAACCTCTAATTTAAGTATAAAAATGATCGGAGGTTGCATGAGACATTACGATTTTTGAAACGTGTCCCTCGATCCCCATCAAAATCCCGGTTCGTCGTCATCATTGGTAACCAAATTTTTTCATGTCCCAAACACCTAGATGAGCTCCAGTGACCATATCTGCACCTGAGATGTCACCAAGAAATGTCTCATCGTTCTCGATTGGTGCTGTACAGAGATGAGAGAAGTTCTTCGATTTCACATGCTCAAACCACCGGCTATCTTGCTCCTCAGGGCCCTGCCACTTCGGCGCACCAATGGCTACATGGGTGGCCCAATAAGGTTGAAGAATCTTCGGGAGAGATGCCAAGTGCTGGACCTGAATACGTAGCCGGTTCTGCTTGGCTCCTTCCAGGCACAATCTTAGGGCACTGACAGGCTTACGCCCAACTGATATCTGCATGATTATTCAAATGACATCACAAGAAAAAAGATTAAAAAGAATATTTATTGCTGTTGGGATATACCGACCAACCCCGACGCCGACTCACCGACCGATCCGATCGACGCCGACTCTCCGACACCGACGAACCGGTACCAACTCCTCTGCGATCCTGGCACCGACCCATCCCCGAGATGGACCGACCGACTTTGTCCGACTGATAACGGACGACGCTGACGGTGACTGCCGATGATGCCCGGCCTGGGCGTGTCGGCCCAATTAGCCAACGCTGCCTCCGACCGCCCGAAGGCCGACTCCATGCCGGGTGGGACAACACCGACTCCCCATCGGGTTGGACGACTAATGCCCGACTTCTACAGATCCTCTGGACGCCGACCGTGCTCCGGAGTCGCCACCCGACAGCCAAATCCCGGCATATAGTCGGCCGGCCCTTCAAGAACGCCGAACGACCAGCATGGGCTGCAGTCCTATCAAGGACACGCCGTACGACTACCAGGGGGCATTGTCCTGCCAGGGACCTGAGGAATTGTCCTGCAAAGGACGCCAATTAATTCCTAGGACCTGTCAACCCATCGACGACATGGCAACCTCCGGCGATGTGACAGCCCAGGGCGATTTGACAACTCTACAGTTGTCTACATCACTGATGGCGGGACCATACCGTCTCCTACTATAAAACGGGGTAAGGCAACAGCTTAAGGGGTAAGGGCTCTTCTCTCCCTCTCTCCCGCTCCATCGCTGAGTTTTCCTCCTGGTTCCTCTTTACTGTTGCCTAGTCTCCTCTTTGACTTGACCGTCGGAGGGTCCCCGTCGGAGGCCGCCCTCCGGTCTGACAGGACTTCCCTTGCAGGTGATCATTCTCGGCGACCAGGCGACGAGGGGATTGGCCGCAACAGGTTTGGCGCGCCAGGAAGGGGGGATTTCGACCACCACAAAGCTTTCTCTCCGAGATGACAAGAATCAGGGCTCAGCGATCGAGAGCCACCGGGTCGGCGAGGCGTTCTTCCCGTCGGGAAGAGGCCTCCCCTTCACTCCCTGCGGCGGAGCCCAGCTCCCCGCACCCGGTAGTGACCACGAAGGCGCAGATCGCGGCGATCGTGCGGCAGATGACCGTGTTGACGGACGCGGTCAGAAGCCTTCAGCAGCAGCCTGTCTGTTTGCCGCACTCGCCGGTGGAGCCGCCGGCGACGAACCCCATGCCATCAAGGGGTAGCCGTCGACGTCCGCATCGCTCTCCGTCTCCTCCTCAGGAGCAGCTGTCCCAGCATTCCCTTTGGAAAGGGGAGAGGCAGCCACAGCGTGGCCGGTCTCAACGTCCTTCTCCTTCCCAGCTCGAGCGAGCGAGGAAGGAAAACGACCGCGGACACCGTCTGCCTCCCCTCGGATTCGTCGGGAGGTTCGACTCCTGGAGTCTCCCAACGCCGATGGATGGACGACTGTGAATGCAGGTTTGAAGAATTGACCGTCGGCTCGCCCAGCTCTATGTGGACGGTCAGAAGTCTTCGAACGACGTCGGCTTCCAGACCGCCCAACCCCTCTCCCGATTCATACTCGACGAACCGATCCCTAGTCGGTTCAAGATGCCGCATGTGGAGCCTTATGACGGCTCTACCGACCTGGTCGATCACCTAGAGAGCTACAAGGCTCTCATGATGATTCAAAGGGCGACCGATGCCCTCCTCTGCATCGGCTTCCCGCCACGCTTCGCAAAGCTGCCAGGACCTGGTACTCCGGCCTCCGCTCCGGGAGTATCCATTCCTTCGGGCAGCTCGAGCATTCGTTCGTGGCCCATTTCAGCATCAGTCAGAAGCCACCACGGACCTCGGACAGCCTCTTCTCCCTCAAGCAGGGGGAAAACGAGACGCTCCGATATTTTGTGACGCAGTTCAACACGGCCACGCTCGAAGTTCGGGACCTCAACGAGGACATGGCTATCTCG
>KE504674.1:564547-578712 GCA_000441515.1 Elaeis oleifera | reverse complement strand
GGACGTCAGCGGCTACCCCTGGATGGCATGGGGTTCGCCGCCGGCTGCTCCGCCGGTGAGTGCGGCGAGCGGATGGGCTGCTGCTGAAGGCTCTTGACTGCGTCCGTCAGCACGGTCATCTGCCGCATGATCGCCGCAATCTGTACCTCCGTGGTTACCGTCGGGTGCGGAGAGCTGAGTTCCACCGCGGGGAGTGGTGGAGAGGCCTCTTCCCGACGGAAAGAGCGTCTCGCCGATCCGATGGCTCTCGACCGCTGAGCCCTGGTTCTCGTCATCTCGGAGAGATTTTTCAAGCTTTGCGGAGGACGTGTCCCCCCTATCTGGCGCGCCAAACCTGTTGCGGCCAATCCCCTCGTCGCCTGATCGTCGGGAACGAGCACCTGCAAGGGAAGTCCACACAGACCGGAGGGAGCCTCCGGCGGGGACCCTCCGACGGTCAAGTCAGAGAGGAGTCTAGGCAACAGTAGGGAGGAACCAGGGGAGACTCAGCGATGGAGCGGGGGGAGATTTTTTTTACTTTGAGCTGTTGCCTTACCCTTTTTATAGTGGGAGATGATATGGTCCCGCTGTCGGTGATGTAGACAACTGTAGAGTTGTCAAATCACCCTGGGCTGTCACATCGTCGGGGGTTGCCATGTCGTCGATGGGTTGACAGGTCCTAGGAATTAATTCGTGTCCTTGGCAAGACAATTCCCCAGGTCCCTGGCAGGGCAATGCCTCCTGACAGTCGTACAGCATGTTCTTGACAGAACTGTAGCCCATGCCGATCGTTCGGCGTTTTTGAAAGGGGCTGACCGACTATATGTCGGGACTTGGCTGTCGGGTGGCGACTCAAGAGCACGGTCGGCGTCTAGGAGAGTCTGTAGAAGTCGGACGTCGGTTGTCCAATCCGACGGGGAGTCGGTAAGGTCCCACCCGATTGGGAGTCGGTGATGCGGAGTCGGCTTTCGGGCGGTCGGAGGCGGCGTTGGTCAGTTTGGCCGACACGTCCAAACAGAGCATCATCGGTAGTCACTGTCGGTGTCGTCCGTCGTCAGTCGGGCCAAGTCGGTCGGTCCATCTCGAGAATGGGTCGGAGTTGGGATCCGTCGGTTGGTGAGTCGGCATTGGGATCCGTCGGTTGGTGAGTCGGTGTTGAGATCGGTCGGTGATAGGGTCAGTCGGTATATCCCAACACTTATAAATGAAGTGACAAGGAGGGAAAGGCCAAGAGGGAGGATGGGGATTGGGAGATTCTGAAAAATGGTCAAAACAACTGACTGCTGAAACAAGCAATACATTGATAGTGTTCCTTTCTCCTCAATGACCAATATTCATTATAAGTAGTAATCCAAAGTCAAGGTGAATGGATGCTTTTAACAGGATTATGTGTTGTTTCGGTCCTATTGTTTTGGACACGCGGATATCCCATTTTTCAATTGTTGACTAGAAGATTGAAGGATAGTGAATTGATAGGTTTAAAAGAAACTCATGGGTTTAGAGTGTCCACAAAAGGCGAAGATGGCATGGGAAGGATAGCAGGCACTGTAGGCTTGTCTCTAAAATGACAAGTTATCAAGAATAGTAGTTCAAAAACAACAGTAAATATAGGGGCTCAATACTTGGAACATGTTACTCGGGCCCACATATTTTTGCAACAACTATTTGAGTGTTGAATACCCATGCTGAGCAGGTTTAATATCTCTATTTTAGCAAAATTATTGACTTATTTAATTCCTTCTGGATATGAGCTTAGAAGGAAGGCTTGTAAATTTTGGTTTGAAATCCATTCACAAACTGTGCTCCCGCCCTCTCTATCCTCTGATCCTTTGAACACGAAGCAACATAAAACTTATTGTTCCCTCAATCAAGGCAAAATCCTACTCCTGCTCGCATTCCTCTCCTGGTTTCAAAGGTATGGTAATCTATTTCAAAGAATTATTTGAGGTGGCCATGTCATTTTGATGACGCATAGAAGGAGGTCATCATCTTGTTTGTTCAATAGTAACCATTGAATCCAGAAAGGACTAACATTCCACAAGAGAAGACATAAGGAAACCGGGCAAGCTGCATAAAGGTCAGCAATAGTGATAGTCTAGTACGTATATGTCACTTAGCTAATACAAAGTTGCAGTCTTGATGGAGACACCTTAACTAATAAATAGTTTAATTTGATGGATCAAATTAAAAAAATAAAAAATCAGACTGATTATATCTGATCCTGTCGATTTTGATCCTGCTGTGCTAAAACTGGTATAACTCTCTCATCCAAAATCAAAATCACCTATAAGACTCCAATTTGAAAAAAAATTTCATACTCTACGTGTCTAACTGTTTTGCCGTCATAATTTAATTTTGAAATCAGATTTATTTATTTGATAGATCAACAAGAGTCCAAAAAATTTTATAGACGAATTGAAAGTTTTAATTTTTTTTATTTTATATTCGAATAAATCTAAAATATTTCAGTCGCTTCAATATTAAGTCAAGATTTTTTTTTATAAATACGACCCTTATAATTAAGCAGTCTACTTTCTTTATATTGAACCAAAATTCTAAAAAAAAATTTATTTTTTTATTTTTTTATTTCGTGTGTCTCCGTTCTCTCTTTTTCATCAAATCATGGCTTCAGCTATGCCAAGTCTCCAAACCTTACTTTGCCATATTACAAAGCTAACGTACCAAATAGAAAATTCTATTAAAAGTTATGTCCTTCCACCATATCAATCAACGAGAACTGGTACAAACAAGAACTCTATGCCAAAGATAAAAAAACCCATAGCACAAATTGATATGCCCTTAATATGAAGCAGCTTTACCAACACCTTTTTTTTTTTAACCATGTGTGAGGTCAGCTCAGTCAAATGGCCCATCTTTAGATTCGATGTTTAAGTTTCAAAATAACTTGTAATTGCCATTCTGATCATATGCTGCAAAAAATGGTCATTAAAAATTTTACCGTATGTTCTAGAATAATTCCACAAGCTTCATTTTTCAGTCTAACTTCTTTCATCATGGTGCTTTATAAAGTCATATGTGACTTCTGATGTATGATGCTTCCACTTGGAAAAGGGACCAGCCTTTGAGTTGATTATTAGCTGTGCATCCTCCCCTACTGCATGATACCTTGACCAAGTCTGCCATACACCGGGCACTTGGTAGGACAACATACATGTATTCGTTACTCTTTTTTGATTATATATGAACCATGAAATGACCCTTGTCTTTCCTCTTAGTCATCATATGTGCCCACAAGAACGCACTCTTTTTTTTTTGGTAGAAAGAGAACACACTCTTTAACAATAGAAGTTTAACCGTTAAATCTAAAAATATGATTTCTACCAAGTCAAACTAGTTTAAGGACCTTAGTTGACTAAGACTGTAAGATAGACACCGAGATATAAACATAGTTACATTAAAAAGGCTAATGAAAAATATAATGCATATGCAACAGCAGTATATATAGTTTATTCTTCAAACACTTCCGCATTAAATTCAAAAAAGTTGACATACAGCTAAGTGTAATCGATGACCAAGTGGACTGTGTTTCTATATATGCTGCTGGTGGTCTCAAAAGGATCCCTAAAAACAGACACATACTCTCATACAAATACACTGCTACATGAGCGATTTTCCTTGAATTTGATAACTAGAAGTTACGGATCCTTTTCAATCTTTCATGATTATTATACACTTCAAATTCACATTGCTTACATAATGGAACTAAAAGTAAGATTTCTGCAACTTGAATCACTATATTCTGAAAAAATAATTAATTTTTTCCAAATATTTTTGGAGAGAGAGAGAGAGGGAGAAACTTTTTTAAAATGGGATTGATGTGGTGTAAGATATAATTTCTCCTAAGAGACTGTTTGGATATCCAGATCCAAAATTCCATAGAATCCAAGGGTTTAGACTCGTGCTACTAAAAAAAAAAATCTGATTTAGATTTATATTTCTAATACTCAGGGATCTTCAAGGATCTTCGAAGTAAGCTGACTCGAATGCTATAGGACAAAATCGATCTATTGAGATCATTTTTTCTTCTTATAAATTTAAATCAGTTTATATAAAATAATCTTAAAAATTATAAATATAAATTTAATCTAATTTTAATTTAATATTTTTGATAATTATATTGGTCATGAATCCTGTGAAATTTTGAGACTAATCATCCAAACCTACTCTAACCATGGGTAAAATTTGCCTACGCACATTTGTCCGGCCTCTGGCCACCTTCGGAGAAAGCTAGCAGTGATCACAACTATTCTCTTGGGAAGCTCCAACCCATGTTCCCCGGGGGCCACCACGCGGACCTTTTCAATGATCACTGTACTGTTGGGCCCGTTCATGGGAACAAACTCCACGTGATGCGGGAGATTCCCAGAGGGATTTAGTTCCCTGATTTTGATATGTCATCTGTGATTACATGCCTTGTCCCTTGCCATCCCACATATAAAAATTCTGGGAAAAAAATCTCTCTTTTTTCCTGCAAATAAGTTTGTAAATCTATAGTTGTTGTGGCAAAAATAAAGGCCTCAACATGGAAATTGGAAATGATGCTGAAAGATGCTTGTAACACTTTTTTTTAGTGAATTTGATGATAAATTGCAAGCTGTTGGATTTGTTGAACTTGTTCCATTTTACTCTGCACCAAGACATTCGTCCCCAAACATTGTCTTTGGAGCTGTGTCATTGAATCCAAATCTATAATGTTGCCGACCAAGGGTGGGAAGACAAGAAGCAGAGCATAACTAGCCTAGTCAAAGGTTTGACATAGGAAATGGTTAGGCGTGCTCGATGTGTGGGATGAATGTAACTAATAAATTTGCGTTTATTCAATATATACCTTAGCTTCTCCAAATTGCCCACAACATTCAGGAACATATCCATTAGAGTGAAAAAGCTATCATATGAGTGCCTGAGCAAATCACATTTATCTCGTAGACGTTGTGAACAAGAGTCATAAGCACATTTTAAATGCCTCAAACTGAAAGCAAGGACGAAGAACAAATACACAACTATCTTTATTAGAGTTCAAATTGCCAACTTGTGTTTAATGAAGTACAAGCTACCGACTGCTACTTATTTTATCTCCTAATTCCTAGAGACATTAGATTCCATGTTATGGATAAGATGTTCTTCCTCAAAGATAGGATAAGTGGCAGAAGCAAAGGGCTTGCACATTAGTTTTTTCCAAAAAAAATTGAATGTAAATGTACATTAGATGTCAAGCCTGTTGGAGAAAAAAAAACTTGATGGATCTCATGGAGAAATTAGAATACAAATAATTATTCAATAATAGATCCAAAAAAAATAAATAATAAATAATAATAATAATAATAATAATAATAATCATCATCATCATCATCATCATACTTTAAAATCCTTGAACAGCCAGTAATGATCATTATACCAGCATCCTGCTGAAAAAAAATCAATAATGATGACATAGATCTTCCTCTCCCTCTCCACCTTATGTCTGTCTCCTCAATGGGATAATTCCATTCTAAGAACGTAGAGATCTTGATGCCCTAAGATTTCTCTATAGGTGCATATATAGGAGCGAGTGGGGATCTAGTCCAGTCAGTAATTCTATATAATGAGTCCACCCATCACAGGACCCATTGAATGAGTCAAGCCTACATCGATATCTACTACATCACATGACTAAGACCATAGGATCCAAAATAATATGATTACAGTTAATCGTAGACTCCCTAATCATTTATTCAGGTGACTACTTAGTCCGTTTTTTTTTGTAACAAATCAAAATAAGAAATTGGTCTATAATCAATAGAAGCCCACTTTATGAGAATTTTCAATATTCTTCTACTTAAACGATATTGATTAAGACTTCTTTGTTTATTATTCAAAAAATATATTTATTATATATATAGTTCGAAAGTGACTCTAAGGCTAAGAGCATCTCATGTGGCCACATATGCAAATATTCTGAATAAATAATATTTTAGTTAAAAATCCGATCTGCTAAAACTATTAATATTAAATCATAACAGTCTTCATACTCTTTATTAATATAAGACCCCTCCATAATTACAAATATTAGTAATCTCATCGAGGTAGATTCTAGTGATATAATGCATGTCGTGCGAATCTTGTACCCATATGATCAAAATATACAAAGTTCATCATTAGTCTACTTTATGGTTTCAAATGAAATTCCTTTATGCTTTCCAATGAAAGCTACAGCACTTTTAAACTTATATCACAATTTCATCATACATCTCAAAACGAATCCTTTATGTCTCAAGACGAACATGATATTATTAATGATATCAATAACCACATAAGCAATATCTTTATGCTTAAGCGATATCTTTATGCTTAAGACTTTTATTTAAACAATATATTTATTATTAAGCAATATCTTTATTCTTAAGATTTTCAGTATAAACAGTATTTACAATCAACTTTATGTGCATAGATATAAATGCAATATTCCAACATGAAAATAGTGAAAAATAAAAATTTTATGGCATCTATATGATGTTCAACAAAAAACAATACTCCCACTAAGCATATCAAAGATTCCAATAAATCCATATTTTTATATATATAATAAATACAGTGAATCTAAGTCTCTGGTCAATGAGTCTGTAAATATTACATCAGTCTCTATATGTTCAATTATAATAACTCCCTTTTAATCAAATCTCTAACTATTAAATATTTTATCTCTATATAGATAGAGGTGCTGAAAATTTTTATTGTTCTTTAAAAAAAACATAGCTACACTATTATCATGATAAATCTAAAGTAATTTTGAGATAGAATCAGTAATTATAAGTCCTGAGATGAAATCCCTCAACTAAAAGCATGAGTTGCAGCTCCTAACATGCCATAAAATCCGTCAGTATAGTACAAGATGCCACAAAAATCTGTTTTGATTCTTTTTAAGAAATAGCTCCTCTAGCCACCATCAAAACATAATAAAATTGAATTTTATATCATTCATGCAACCAACAAAATTCAAAATCACAATATCCAATCATCTCAAGATGATTAGACTTTCAATAAGTCAGCTTACATTTTATTTTGGTGTTCAACAAATATGTCATAACCTTTTAGCTATGTTCTAATTGCTCCATATTCGGATTTGTTATATATCCGTAAACTATACCCACGATATACACTATCTTCGATTTGATACAAATCTTTGCATATATGAAAATTACACAATAGTTGAATAAGGCACATTCCTCATGGATTCTTTCTATATTATTTTAGAATAGTGATTTCTACTAAATTTATCTTTCTTAACCATATATGCAATCAATGTGAGCTCTTTAAGACAATCCATTCAATATACAATCAATGTGAGCTCTTTAAGACAATCCTAACATATCACAGACTATTCTTGTGAATCTTAATATTGAGTATAAATAAAATTTCTCTAGGATCCTTTATATCAAAGATCTTAGATAGCAAAGTTTGGTCTCATGCCATAATAGAATCATTGCTGGCAAACAAATAGCATCTATACATAAGGTAAAGAAGAAAAATTTACTTCCACAGACCTTAAGATACATATATTGATCCACTTTATTATCTACAAATCTCAGAGAATCTACAATATCATCAAACTTAAGTTATCATTTCCTCAATGACTGCTGAAGATTATAAAGATATCTCTTAGGTTTGTATACTATATGTTCTTTTCGACTCTCAACAAAACTCTATGATTGATTTATATAAGATTCTTCAGATGAAGCTCTAGGTCAAAATGGGTTACCAACATTATGATTACTCTTAAAGAATCCTTACAAGAGACTGAAGAAAAAATCTCATTGTAATTCATACATCTTTCTATGCACTCTTATGTAACAACCTAGCATTGAAGTATTAATATTATTTTAGAGTCTTTCTTAATTTTAAATGCTCACTTACACTTTACAGGCTCAGACCCTTTAGATAATTCCATCTCATACTTATTTTTAACCTCAAATTCCATCATATCATACATAGCTTCAAACTACTTAGCTGACTAGAAACATGTAATAGTCTAATTATATGAGATTAAATTAATCACATAGCCAATGCCATAATCATTCTCATATAAATAGACCAAAGTCATTAGGAATGATAATTTTTTTCTTATGTAATTCTTTATTGGTACTCCATTAACTAGCTATGGAGTGCTATAATCGGTTCATATATCTGATATTGCTCCCCTACTATACTTCTAGAATGATATATGACATTTTTTTGAACAACTGGAATAAAACAATGATCCTTTTTTTGTTTTAATGTCATATCTCCAGTGTAAGAGCATCTGTAATTATCCATATCAAACTCTAGAAATCTGGCATGATTAGACTCAACAATCTTCATACCTCTTGTCAGGACAGTAAAATTTATATCCATTAGAATTATCTAGATGGTTAATTAAATAATAATAAGTAGTTCTAGTTGAAACTTTTATTATCAAATTATACACCTTATCCTTTATAGGGTAGCCCTAGATAGAAAAATAATAGTACTAGGCTTCCTACTAATCGATAACTCAAAAGACATCCTGTAAACTGTCTTATTAAGAACTCTATTCAAGATATTGATGGCGGTCTTTAGGACCTCATTCTAGAGATATCATGATAAATTATATCTATTCATCATGTTTCTAATCATATTTTTATGAGTACAATTACATCTTTCAATCACACCATTTTACTCAGAAGTTTCAGATATGGTGTATTAAGCAACAATCCCTTTTAGAATCATATCCTTTTCTTATTATATATGAAACCCTTAGAGTGTGACCAATACACCATATTAGCACTCTTATTTTTTTTAAATATTAAAACTCTTGAATAAAAATAGAAATAAATTTATTCACATTCCATTTATCCCTCTATGTAGTATATATGGTTTTAAGCTAACCAAATTACACAGAAAGAAATTAAGAGCTTAATGAACAAAAAAAGCATTAGGGATAGGGATCTCAAACTATTAAACTTAGGTGCAATACTTTGTAGTTTCATAATGTAAGCCCTAACACCATCATGCCATCATACCTCATATTGATTAATTTGTCTATTAGCTATCCAATCTCTGTCCTATCAAATTCTACATATCTTTTAATAATGAGGTTAAAAATTACTTATAGTCACTATTCTTAAATATAACATTCAAATAATATCAGAAATAGACTTCTTCATGATCCCTAGGCTAAGACGATTCACTCTCTATCATCTTCATAGGCAGTTTATATTCTAGGGTACTCTCACTAATGATCTAAGATGGAGAATCTTTACTCAATACGACATCTAAATTCTATCAAACATAGTACTAGCTCAATTTCATATTTTCATATTTTATTGTTTATTCCAGTCAAAATCTTAATGAGAGCATTAATGTTACTTAAAATAGAATGTTAATTGTAAAATAATCTTTATACAATTAATCAATAGGCAAATATGAGTAATGCATATGTTTGAGAACTTTTATAAATATTATTTCAATGAGAGCCCTTGGAGCAATGCCATAAATTTTTTTTGAGAAGAAAGAGACCCTCATAAGGTGTCTCTCTCCAATATGTAATGTTATTCAATACAAAGGTACTAACTACTAAATAATCTTTATAAAGTTAATCAATAGATAAATATAGATAACATATATGCTTGAAAATCGTTATAAGTATTATTTCAATAAGAACCCTTGGTGCAATGCTACAAACTTTATTTGAAAAGAAAATGACCTACATAAAGTATCTCTCCAACATCCAATTGAACCAACTTAGTAAAATGTGATAAGCTTTTAGAGGTCCATCTACTTTGCTAGAATGAATCGATCCTAGATCATATACACTCGCTAGTCACTAAATATTCCACTTCAAAATTACAACATACAATAAACTCCCTTTTGGGAGATGATTGTACGTAACAATTTTGCAATGCTTTTCAATCCCTTCAAGCTATCATACCGAAGAATCCTGTAAATCCTAGTAAATATGCCATTTTTGTGGTCACTATCCATTGAAATCTACAAACCTTCAATAAGAGATGAACCAGTTATATCCATAAATCCATTTATTCAATTTAATGCACCAATAGCAAGCAATAAATCAAAGATTAACATATCTAATCTTATAAAATACGAGATAGAGGGATCTTGTAAATCTCAATAAATGAGTAACTTTGGTGGTCATCATCCATTGAAATCTATAATTCTCTAAATCATGGATCAGCCAATCATGCCCATAAATGCATTCATTCATCTTGATGCACCAATGTCAAGCAATCTATTAAAATTTAATGTCTAATCCTCTTAAATATGAAACAAAGGAATCCTGCAAATCTAAATGAATGGACCACTTTGGTGGTCACTACCCTTTGAAATCCACAACTCTCTAATCAGGGATCAGCACAAAAATATATCATTATTCAAACTAAATGTGAGAGTACAAAATTTGCATTGGCATATTTAAGGGTCTTTATGTAATTAAATTGTATTGCAAGAATCATAACATAATTATTAGATCATAATTATGTAATAAACGTAAGGATAGAGACTAAATAATAATCAAATTTCATCTCAAGGATTAAAAGTTAATTTTTTGAGCACTGTGATTAGAAATAAATTTTTTCGAGACTAAAATGAAGTTTCTGAAGGACTATTATGAAATAATAAACTTCATCAGAGGCTAAACAGTAACACAAGGATCTTAATATAATAAATTACATCATAGGGACTAGAATAAAATTTTGAAATACTTTAATCAAATAATGCTCTTTGTTAGGGACTAAACAATAAATTTTCTTTCCTCCTCAAAATTTGGGTTCAGATTTTGGGTTGAAACCAAAATCCAAAACCTGCTAAAATCTTCTTCCTCCTCACGATGAACCCATGGAAAAGAGGGCCAAACCGGTGCCTCTTCTACTTAATTCCGACCCGATGACCATCAGAAAAAGGCCAACCGACGGACTGCCATCATCTCCCATCCACCTATCGCTGCTAGTCGCCGGTGATTAAGGAGAAACCATCGGCGTTCCACCTTCTCCTCTTCTTTTTTATTGAACATCCAAAAGAAGATGGAAGAGGGCCAATGCCCGACACTAACGTCGGTCGGGTTGCTGCCACGTGCTCGGACATCATCATCGGTCAGATGGCCACCTGCGATCACGACGTGGGAGGAGGAGGAGGAGGACACGGTGATGTGAACCATTGGCCACTCCTCACGTTTCCACTTCTTCTTTTTGTGTTTGGATCTTTAGATCCGGATGGGGATCATCGGCCCCTCACTACCGCCTCATCCTGGTCGCCGCCGGATGGATGACCACCTACCATCAGTCGTGGAAAGAGGAGGGGGCACAACGGGAAGAACCGCTAGCCCTTTACCAAAAATTCTTTCTTTTTTATTTGATTAAACTAAATGAATTGATTTTGATACTAATCCTCTACAAAATTCAGGCTCTAATACCAATTATTAGAAAAAAATTGATGGATCTCATATAGAAATTAGAATACAAAATAATTATTCAACAATAAATCTCAAAAGAATAATAATAATAATAATAATCAATCATACATTGAAATCTTTGAACAGTCATTACTGATCATCTTGCGAAAGAAGAAATCAATAATAACAACATAGATCTTCCTCTCTCTCTTCACCTTATGCCTGTCTCCTCAATGGGATAATTCCGTCCTAGGAACGTAGAGATCTTAATGTCCTAGAATTTCTCTACAGATAAATATATATAGGAGTGGGGATCTAGTCCAGTTAATAATACTAATGGGTCCACCATCATAGAGTCCATTAGATGTGTCAGGCCTACACCGATATCTGCTACATCATATGACTAAGACAATAGGATTCAAAATAATATAATTATAGAGAATCATGACTCCTAACCATTCATTTAGACGACAACTTAGTCCATATTTTTTGTAACATCAGATTTTCCAAAAGAATTGAACGTAAAGGTACATTAGATGTCCAGCCAAGCAGGAAGCTTGGATTTTGGACTAAATATGTTTTGAGGTGCCTATTTCATGCAAATAAAAAGTTGTTAGAGTATTGGTGAGACAACTATTCATGAATTTTTCTCTCAATATATGGTGACAATTTTCAAAGTTGCACTGTTTTCAATCTGCATGTTAAGTGATAATTTTTGTGCACATAATGAGTGTCATATAACATTATTCATTTTGCATTTATCTCATATTAATCAAGGCTAAAAATTAATTTACATGATGAAATTACTCTCGCAGCATATTTTGATTGAACACATCATCCAATAGTTAGTTCTTGATATAGTAAAAATATGATTAACAAACTGATAACTTTCGATGCTTTGGACGTCTTTTAGCATGTCCTCAATTGCTTGCGGAAAATCCGGGACTGCTCTAACTTGTTCATAAGATCCTCCAACTACGACAAAAAGTGTAACCACCGGTGAGTGCAAGATCCGATTTAGGGTCGGAAGAATGTTCCATCATCAAAAGATTATATAATCCAGATGAAGGGCATTTTGTAGAATGTTCTGTCAATTCAAGATTTATTTTATTCCAATAAAAAGAATCTCATATGGCTTCCCCATTGTCTTTTTCCAAGTTAATTATCATATTTTATGCAAGGAGTAGCCGCAAAGAGATGCTCATCATATGGCCCTGAAAGAAATTAGAATGCTTCCAAAACACAAACTATACCAGACTATGATTTATGATTGCCCGAAAATGCCGGAATGCCAGGTGCTCCCAAGCTCAAACAGGATATCCCTAGCCTCAAAGTCCTCATTATATGTATATAGAAAAGTATTTAATTAGGGTTGTTTTTCTATATTTTCATAATGCACAAAGTTCTAGTCCATGTTGGGTAATATTAGTTCAAAAGTGCCAGTGAATGATAACGATTTGCACGGTCAAGATTCATCTTGTAACTTATAAACTACTCAATAGATGATGTTACACTACATACATATATATTTGGATTTATGAATAATTGATATTATTTATAATTCTTGATTTTTTGATTATCATTTTCTTGCAAATGCTGCAATATCCGTTAGATCGTCGAAAATCACTCGTTTCCTCACCAAGTTTCATCTAACAATTAGGTGATTTCCACTTAATCATCACTCATTACATGCAATAAATCTTGGTTTTATAATCCATTCACGATGACATGCCCATACAATACTTGATTAATCATTGTTTTGTTTGTCTTTATTAAAATAAGTGAATATTGTAGGAGGACGATATTTTTAGTCTCATATTGATTCTGAGTCAAAAACGAGCATGATTTATATGGAGTGAAATCTTTTTTTTCATATAAAATATTTTTTAAAAGATGAAACTGCTCCAAATGATCAAAGCATACTGAAGCGGCAAATATTACGAGAGAATGACATCTATAGTTCTGCCTCCGTGCTCGCAGTAGTAAAAATTATAATTATTTTTTTAGTAAATAAGGGTAGGGTTCACATTTAATTTGAGGTCACGTTAAGAGATTGTTTACGAATCTTCCCCACCATAATCCCGCGGAGTTCGCGGTGGTCCGCGTCAGGCGCGGGATCAGGGGAGGCGCGACTACGGATACAAGTCATCTCGCCACGTTGCAACTCTGACCAAGACCAAACTAGCTATTTTACTCACCTACGTCACGTTTCTCCCACTATACCAACCACTCCTCCATGCGAATCCGACCTACAAACAACGGCCAGTCAAAATCTTGCCACAATTCCAACTTCAAGTACTGCCGCATGGTACTATTTCCAGTAGATAAACCAAAAGGCTCTTCCAAATGAAAGGTAAAGAGAAGAGAAAGATGAAGCTCTAAGGCAATGATCAAATTCATAGATTATAGAGTTTATGAGAGAATTTCTAAAACGAAAGGCCCGAAAGCATTTGGTTGCATAGGATTACATTTGTCTTACAACTGTGCTTCATTAATGAAACTTGATGGATTATTTCTTCTACTTGTGTGCTGGAAAAAGTGTCATGAAATTTCGCTGTCTATGCGGATCGGGTATATCAAATATTGTCCCAAAACGTTGACGTCCGATGGTTAATTGAGATAGCATAAGGTATATATATATAGACCTGTCCAATATATGTTAACGCTGCTTATCAATTTGATTAATAATTTTATTCCTCATGAAATTAATGTAAATTTTGATATATATATATATATATATATATATATATATATATATATATAGTAG
>KE504674.1:508990-561190 GCA_000441515.1 Elaeis oleifera | reverse complement strand
CTCCTCCTCCTCCTCCTCTCTCTCTCTCTCTCTCTCTCTATATATATATATATATATATATATATATATATGCATTAATTTATGCGATTTCGTATGGTTTTTCTCGTGTTACACTTTTACTGTAACTTCTGTACCTCAATTGGACTAGTCACAGGATGCGGTGAGATTGCTGAAATACTTCTATCAACGAGCATCCCAGCTCCTAAGCATTGAAAAGACCTTAATGAAACAAGACAAATTGCATTACAAGAGGATTTGACTAACAGAGTCAAGAACCACCGGAACTTGCTTTTCCAGCTAGACGATCACCTATAGTTCGTGCATCAGCCATTCTTAGCTGATTGAAGGAGCATTCAATCTCTTGATATTGATTGATGAGCAAATGATGGTGGGTGAGTGAATCAAACTTTTCAGTTACCTGACAGGACACATACTTCATCTAATGAGCTATAATTTAACCTGCAAGGTGAACCCTTTTTAACCTTTCTTCGATCCTTATTTGTCCATACTTGATGCAAGAAGGAAAAGGGAATCACCGCCATAAGATCTGATTCTATAATTCGATCCAGTCACTCCTCGTGGCCTCTGTGAGTTTTTTCTTATAGCAGCTCAGTAGCTTGACCCAGAGGTTCGCCCCCCCCCCCACCCCCCGCCCCTCCTTTTTATTTATTAATTTTATTCCTTCATCTTTGATTTCATATATAAAGTTTTTGCTTCAACAAAGTCACACCCATGGATTATGCAGCTACAGGCATAGCTAGTTACCTCAGCAGCTGGAAACTCCACTCTCGTAGGATTCATTATATGTGAGAAGTTCTATAGTGAAAAGAATGCTCATAGCATATAGAAAATTTAATCTGAATGCAAAATAACATACCTCCAACTATTATTGTTCAAGCCCAAAATGAATCAGAGATGAAGAAAATTGCAAGAATACTGGAAAATGAATCTGTTAGACAAATCTACCTTACTTCTATCTTACAAAGAATACTACAAAAAATTCTTCTAGTTTATATCAAAAAATCTCGATATCTATATTTAACGGAGTGTCACAGGCTATATTTATAAACTAGACTAAGGCTCTTTTAGATTAATACAACTTCTTCCTTCCATCAAAGAAGCACAATCATAATGGATTCCTTATTTTGACCTAAGTCTATTTCTATCTCAAAAGAGCTTTAATTATTCATGATCATCTTAATTATCTTAAATTATCTTTAACGATTAGATTACAAATGGGTCACATCAAGTCCCTAATATTTGACATGAGTACAATATTCTTCCATTTGGCCCACATATCACAATCAAGATACTTAATAGATGATAAATAAAACTGTAATATGACCATAAACCAATTCAAGTCAAAACTCCTATTTAAATAAGAAATTTCAATAAATAAATCATATTGATTATATTCTATAAACTGAATACTCCCTTCCATGTATCACGATGCATGAAACTCTTTATTTAAGTACTTTATACTTTTCTTTATAAATAACTTCCTATAAGCTATTCATAGTCTAATTTCATAACATGAACTTTATGTGCACAAAACAAAAATCATATTCTTTTTTTCTAAAAATATCATAAATATTATACAAGAAGTAAATCAAACAAGAATTAAACTAATGATCTATATGATTTTTAAACTGTTTAGCCGATAATCCTTTAATCATGGGATGTACAATCATTAATTCAGTACTGATAAGTCGAATATCTACTTCATACTTCTTGATATGATTTTTAATAGCAAGATACTTTATGTCAATATGCTTGTTACGACTTCTACTTTTATTATTCTTAGAAAAAAAAATACAGCGAAGTTGTCATAATAAATCTTTATTGACCTTACAATAAAATCGATAACTCTCAAATCGAAAAAAAGATTCCTCATCCATATTGCTTGTGAAGTAGCCTCATAGCATGCAATGAACTATGCTTATATGGTAAATGAAGCAACTATGGATTGCTTATTTACTTCTTTAAGATATAGCACCTCCAGCAAGAAAAAATATATCCTTAAGTAGATTTTTTTGTATCCACACATCTATCAAAATCTGAGCCCAAGTAATCATCCACTTTTAAGTGATCAATGTGTTTGTAGGTAAGCCTATAATGCTTAGTTCCTTATTAATACTGCATAACTTTCTTTGTAGCTTTCTAATGATTAGGACTAGAATTGCTTTGATATTTATCCAAAATTTCTACTGCATATGCAATATTAGGTCTTGTATAGACCTGCACATATATCAAGCTTCCCAATGCAGATGCATATAGAAAGTTCTTCATTTGCTCTTTTTTCAATTTATTTTATCAGCATTGATTTTGACTAAATTTATCATCTTTCATAATGGATGCAATTGTAGAAGTATAATCTATCATTTTAAATATTTTCAAAATCTTTTTAATGTAGGCCATTAAAGATAAATTTAAAATCTTTCATGATTTGTCTCTATGAATCTCCATGCTAATGATATAAGAGGCTTCACCCATATTCTTTATTTCAAAGTTTTGAAAAAAAATAGTTTTGTTCCCTTTAGCAAATCAAAATCATTGTTTGTAAGTAATATATCATCTACATATAGGATCAAATATATGTACTTACTCTCACTAATCTTAAGGTATATATATTGATTTATAATATTTTCTGTAAAGTCAAAAGAGCTAATAATATCATGAAATTTTACATACTATTGGCGTAGATATGAGCAACGGACTGGGCCACCTATTACACAGCCCGATCCGATATGAAACGGGCCGTGCCATGCATGACCCATTAGAAGGGGTCGAGCTGGGCTGAGGGTTTGCGGCCCACGGCCCAGGCCCGGCATGGCCCGTAAGGGTCGGGCTAGCACGGCCCGTGGGCCAGGCATGGCCTACGGTCCAAGCTTGGTATGGGCCTGACTCTTTTTTTGAATCTAAAAATATATTTTTTATAAATTATAAAAGAGTTAAGGAGTAAACTAAAATAGATGTAAATTTTTTTGTAAAATAAAAACTACCTTGCAATGGTAGGAGGTTTAGCGTGGACCCCTATCGATTTATTAATAACAATCAAAATGGTACAAGAGAGGGAGGAGGGCTAGGCCTGACCTCTAAATACGATGAGGAAGAGAAAAAAATTGAGGTGACTCACCTCAACAATTAAAAGGTAAATCTAAAAAGTTATAAATATAAAAATTAATAATTAAAAATCTTACTAATCGTCAGTGGTATTTATATCATCGTCATCATCAAATGTTATATTATATCTACCTTTATCTTAAAGTCTTGCTTTGGCATCCAATCAATCTTTGAAACAGAACAGCATCTCAATTGTTTCGTCGGTCATCCTACTCCTCTTTTCATCCAGAACTCGTCGACCTACATTAAAATAGATCTCGATATTGCTGTGGATATTGGTATGGCTAAGATATCATGTGCAATGGCAGACATTGTAGGATATTGATTTTTAATACTTTTTTATTATGCTAACATATCAAGATTTTTTTTTGATTTTCATCATATGTAGATTGAAGATTATTTCATAAATAAAATTCAAATTCACTACTTAAAAATAAAGATGAAGATGAACTTGAAGAAGCATGTGTATGTCTCCTATATGCAATACATGAGAAAATAGATGATGAACGAGAAGTACTAAAAGAAGAGGTGGAGGTTTGTGAATGAGAAGCACTAGATCCATGAATCTTATCATCATATAAAGCATAAATATCATGAAAAAATTAGTTTACCTCAACTTTAGTGGATTCAGGATCTTGATTCATATTTTTACAATATGCATCAAGTAAAATCAAAACATCACTTAATTCAACATGTGGATAAAATACAGCAGCTAAGTTATGCATAGGACATATCCTGTCCAAATACTCATTCCATTTAGATTATATTTCATAAATAATAGACTCTAAAATATCATCATATCTATGTTGTGTAAATTTTTGGCTAATAAGATATGCTTGTTGTAAAAATAACAAAAGATTGGATAATAAACACCAGAAAGAATTTTAGCGGTATTATAAAAACTAACTAAAAATTCTTCTAAAATTTTATCTTTATTCCAATCAGTTACAGTCAATGTAAAACCTAATCTATGATCATCAATATATGCACTTAATAAACTTTTATATAGATATGCACCATGTATCATCGTATATATCGAGTTCCAACGAGTAACTACATCAAATTTAAATTTTTAAAATATTTACCATGATCTATACATATTTACTTAAATTCTTGAAGTTTTGCTCTTGAAGCTTGAATAAAAAAATTATATTTCTAATTTTTAGAATAATATCTTGAACCATACCCATGTCAAATTGAATAGAGAGATTTAAAATATAACATGCATATCTAATATATAATAAATTCTCATTTAGAATGAGATGCAATGAATCTTTCAATAATCTAACAACAGAATTATTGTTAGATACATTATCAAAAATAATAAATATAATTTTATGATTAATACCATATGTACATGCAGTTTGATAAATAGTATTAAAAATTTGTTGCCCAGAATGTGAAAAATCAAAAGCACAAAAGCAAAATATGTTTATTTAATAGTCAATCATTATCAATACAATGAGCAATAATAACAATAAAACAATAACTACCAACAAATGCTGTCTAAATATCAGAAGTTAATAATACTTTTAAATTTAGGATAGAGAGAGTTCTAATTAAACTTTGTTTCATTGCTAAAAAATTAATTATAGCTACTCTTCTAAATGTACATCTGTTAGTTCTTCTATAAGTGGGTTATAAGACTAACAGAATATACTCTTCAAAATTAAAAGACTCACATAAGCTAAAAGATAATTCATCCTTAACTATCTATTTGATCAATACTTTTCTTTGATTTTTATGATTATATGCAAAACTACCTATAAGACTACCCCTTGTATATTAAGGATGCTTTGAAGACAAGCATCACTCATAATATGACTCTCTTAATATCTTTTAAATGGTCAGTTTCTCCACTACTAGTATAACTATACAATTTGGTATACTTTTATATTTTACTTTAAAACTCCATCTACCATAACTCTTTCAAAATTATTCCATATGGCACTAGTCCTCTAACGGAAAGAAGAGACAGAGCCTTGACCTTCAGTATTGGTTTCAAAGAGAGCAGGAATAGTAATTTTTTCTCCCTCTGAAATTAAAAGAATACCAAAATGACTCTTATCAAAAGATGCCATATCTAAATATGAGTTATGTAAATAAAAAAATTTACCAAACAAAAAAATTAAGTAAAGGTAGGCCATAGGCGAAAACTTGTGAGCTTCCTCTTATGCTTCTCACTCCTCAGAACCTCAACAAAAACCTCCAAAGCTCCAATAGATAGACTAATCCTTTCTTATATAGTACTTGAACACTTGCTAATTACTAATTGTTAATTGCTAAATATTGAACACTTGCTAAATATTGCTTGAAGAAAAAAAAGAATAGTAGTAGAGAAAGAGAGGAGAGTTGATTTAGTATAGTAAAAATGAAAGAGGAGGGGGGTATTTATAAAAATCTAATATTTTATTTTCTAAATACCCCTCAAATTAGCTGTTTATAGCTGCTCAGGGGGCTAAAATGGTAAAAAGCTCAAAAATAGCCGTTATCAATCAAAAAATAAAAAAAGATTTAGCTGTTACAAGCCGGGCCTGGTCCGTAACGGCATTAAACAGGGCGTGCCAGGCACGGCCCATAATGGTGCTAAACGGGCCGTGCCTGGCATGGCCCGTAACGAGCTTAAACGGGCATGCCTAGCATAGCTCGTTTGGGCTGATTTTAAAAAAAAAAGGGACATCCATCAGGCCCGCATGCCGTCCATTAAGTCCACGGGCCTGACGGACCACGGGCCATGCAAGGCACGGCCCACCAAACCTTGGGCCTAGGGCTGTGATAGGCCGGGTTTGGGGTAAACAGGCCGAGCCTAGCATGGCCCATTTGGACCGTGGCCCGATAGGCCTGGGCCAGGCTGTGTCAGGCATGGCCTAGTGCCCATGTCTACATTAGCAGGAGATCTGTTTAAGTCCATATATAGACTTTTTAACTTACAAATGAGGTGACTATTTTTATCTATACAAAACCTTCAGACTGAGTCATGTATACTATCTCTTCTAGATTTTCATTTAGAAATGATATTTTCACATCCATTTGAAACTGTCATGATTATCCTTAATAAATCCTTCTTTGAAACTGGAGAGAAGGTTTCGTGATAGTCCATGCTTTCTTTCTGAGTGAAACCTTTAGCTACAAGTCTAGCTTTATATCGTTTAATTTTACTTAAGGAGTCTCTTTTGGTCTTATGGACTCATTTACAGCCAATGGCTAAAGCACCTTTAGGTTATTCATCTTTTGGTCTTATAGACTCATTTGTAGCCATGAATTCTATATCTTTCATGGCATCATACCAGAATATAGATTTGTTTCCACTTATGGCTTATAAAAATGACTTAGGATCATTATCAGGCCCAACATCAAAGTCGAATTCCTATAGGTAGGCAATGTAATCACTAAAATTACAGGTCTACTTTTTTTTAGGATCTTCTTAATCCTACTACATCTGTATTTTGAGCATTTTCAGTAGTAGGCTCAATATGACTTGCTCTTCATGGGTGGTTGTTCTTAAATTTATTGTTCATGATCTTGTGGATCTCCTTGGATAACAACCAATTCTATATCTTTTATGGGTTGATCATTTTGATTCTTTATTTTCTTAAATTCATCCTTACAAGGAAACCACTCCCACTAAATTCATAGTTCTCAAAAAACTTAGCATCCCTAACTTCAATTATTTTGGATGTATGGTAAGGACAATAAAACTTGTATCCCTTAAAATTTACTGTACAGCCAATCGAATAGCAACTAACCATTCTGGGATCCAATTTCTTTAAATGTGAATTATAAATCTATATCCTAATTGGATATCTCCATATGTGTAAGTTGCTGGAAAATCGGTAGGGTTCTAGCAAGTAATTGCAAAAATTTTAGCAGCAAAAAATATCAGATTAAATGATTTAATCTAATAAACATGCTTTAGATCATATCTAAAAACTCTAAGATCTATAACATGATATAGTGCATGCATAAGATCTAAAAATTAAATCTGCATACATGTATGACCATATCAAACATGCATCCATAGATCACATCTACTATATAGATCATATCTATATTAATATCGAGTTCAAAACTCAATAACTTAGCACAAGTAGCAAATCACCATGTTTGAATCATGCGCTGGTTGCTCGCAGCTGCACGGGATGTCCGACCTCTACAGTTGGTCCACTCGAAGTCCTATGCTGGTCTATCACCCCGAGAGTACTAGCTCATATAATGATCTTCTGATGGCTGATTTACACCCTTCTTCGGATCTCACGAACTCTTCCAGAATGTGAAGGTGGACAAGGAGGATCTAGTGATGGAAGGAAGGAAGAAGACTCTCTTCTCTCTTTAATTTTTCTTCACCCAAAATCCTAGATCAGATCTAGGTTTTCACTCACCCAAGAGGAGGAAGATCTCATCTAATCTCATATGTCTATGAAGGCCGCCCACCCCAAGACCTCATGCCCCTTATGAAATCCTAACTCACGGTGGAATTAATCTGATTTTTGTCACATAAAATAAGGGCTTTTATAGATGGCGTGGATGAGGAGATAAGGATCAAGTTCGAATCAAATTCGAACTTAGATAAGAGCTAGTCATGTTTCAAGTTAAATCCAATCCAAATTAAATTTGAACTAAACCAGAATTTACCTCATCCTTTGATGCGTGTAGAGGGGCGACAAAACACCTTTAGGTATAATGTTTCTCATGCAAATCTGATATTTGCATTGGGAAGAGTGGGGCATATGCAAGGGTGGTCGACTAGGGAGGAGTCCAACTTGGTTTGGACTCTTAGATCTCCATCCTAATCAAATTAGGTTAGACCCTAATCAAATAACTTAGACTCAATCCAATTAGGTACCAAACCAACTAAACTAAATTTTAATCAAATCAAAATTTAATCGAGTCCAATTTCTGATCAAATCAGAAATCAATCATCCTTAGCAATTAGGTCATCTCATAACCTAATCGGATCAAACCAAATTGAATCTAATTCAATTAGACTTAAACCAAATTATATTGCTCAATCAAATTGAGCTTAATCAGCAATCTAATTGCTTATCAATTCTCTTATAATTCACTAACCCTTAGTGAATTAATTTATTACAACTTTTGTATTAGGTTAACCATCAATCATATTGCCGATTACACCTTTGAATGATTCTCAATTGTTGATCAGTCACTTGATCAGACAGAAACTTCTTTTGAGTGTGACCCCATAGGTTCGAACATAAGCTAGTAGCACAGGATAAATTTTGAACTAATCAATATAACCATCTAGCAATGAGACCCGACATCTGAATAGGCCGAATGATTGTAAAATAACATTCAAGAACCTACTGACATATGGTTACTGTATAATTCATCCCTTTGACCCTAATGCTTGAGAAGACCTAGGATTTAACTGTCAACCCTGAAATAGTCAACCATATTGTATTTCAACCTTTCAAATCCATCACATGGATTATCCTAGCCAAGATTTTACTAATTAAATACAGTAATGCATTAACTCCTATAATCTGGAGGGATCAATCCCATCTTGACTCACACACTGACTTAATAAGTTTTTGATTGTGTCTGAAAATTTTTGTCACTGAATTAAAATTTAGATAGTCCAACATCAAAGCATAGTGAGTTACATGCAAGTCACCTGATAATCTCAAGTCGGTAGGACACTTATATCCTTACCCTTTGCGAGCTACTCTTGATAGTAGAGTGCTCCATAGTTGGTCACGTTCAGTGAGATTACTCCTACGTCTCATCTGCATGCCATACCAGTGTCTCTATACTCCTTGGTTAAGAGGACAATCAACCTATATGACACACAACGACCTACACTTGATATAGCTATCATCCTGATAATAGCATATCGTTTGGTCACAAATAAGTTTAAAGACTAAATAATAAATCCTTCTTTATCAATTGAAAATAATCTTAAGGACTTCATCACAATATAGGAGTTCATTAAAGAAGATGTATATAACTTTATGATGAATAAACCAAATAACTTTTATTATTGAATAATTTATATGTAATAACAAAATAAGCACAACTGTCAACAGACTGACGCTTGACTTTGTGACATAATTTCTAATAATTTTCACTTGGACTAAAGCCAATCAGTGTAGTATCGTATACCCATCTTCAATTTATGATCATTGAACTCCTTGACACTAAGGGCTTTAGTAAATGGGTCAGCCAGATTCAATTTTTCATCAATCTTTTGAAGCTCGACGTCACCTCAATCCATGATCTCTCAGATCAGGTGGTAGCAGCGTAGTATGTGCTTGGTGTGCTGATGGAACTTCAGTTCCTTCGCTTAAGCAATGGCATCAGTGCTGTCGTAGTACAGCAGGATCGGATCATCGATGGAGGGTGCCACTCTGAGCTTGCTGATAAACTTTCGTAACCATACAGCTTTCTTTGCAGCATCGGATGCTGCGATATACTCCACCTCGTAAACTGAGTTGGCAATGATATGCTGCTTAAAATTTTTCAACAGACTGCTCCACCGTTCAAGATAATACAAATCTCGATACACTCTTGCTATCATCATGATCTGACTGAAAGTTGGAGTCTGTAAACCCCACTGATTTCAAGTCAAATTCTCTATAGATAAGCCACTGATTCTTAGTATTTTTCAAATACTTAAGGATAGTTTTCACAATCTTTCAATGGTTCTCTCCTGGATTAAACTGATACCTGCTCACTATCCCTAGTGAGTAGGCAATATCTGATCTCGTACATGTCATGGCATACATAATGGATCCCATCGCAGAAGTATATGGAATCCTACTCACACGCTCTCTTTCTTGAAGGATTGTCGGACAATCTCTCTTTGAAAGAGAAATTTCATGGCCTATCAGAAGATAGTCTTTCTTGAAATTCTCCATGCTGAATCGCTTCACCACGGTATCGATGTACATGGATTGAGATAATCCAAGCAACCTTTTTAATCTATCTCTATAGACTCATCTGTGGATGTGAAATCTTTAAGTTGTATCATATACACCTCTTCTTCCAGTTCTCTATTTAGGAAAGTGATTTTCACATTCATTTGCTAAATTTTATAGTCCAGATATGCCGCTATCGCAAGCATAATCTGAATGGATTTGAGCATTACCACAGAAAAAAATATCTTCTCATAGTCAATACTATAATGTTGATGATATCCCTTGACAATCAGATGGGCTTTATAGGTCTCCACCTTTCCATCCGTATCCCTCTTCCTCTTGAAGATCCACTTACACCCTTTAAGTTTTATCCCTTCAGATGGGTCAACTAATGTCCATACATCGTTGACCTTCATAGACTTTATTTCAGACTTTACGGCCTCAAGCCACTTATCAGAGTCAGATCTCTGTATTGCATCTATGTAGGTGACCGGATCCTCATTGTTCTTATCGAGTTCAATTGGATCACCAATCGGGATCAAAAAATCGTAGTATCTGTCCGATTGATATGGTACTCTATCGAATCTTCTTAATGGTGCATCTACAACGGACTTTGGATTTGATCTAATCAAATCCGATTGTATCAGTTCATTAGATTGTGTCAGCTCTTCTACCTGTTGAACTTCATCAAGTTCAATTTTTGAGACATTAGTTCCTTCACCAAAGAATTTTTTTCTAAAAGATTGCCTTAAGACTGACAAACACCTTTTGTTCATCAGCAAGATAGAAGTAATACCCCTTAGTCTCTTTTGGGTGCCCTATAAAAAATATTTATCAGACCTAGGTCTGAGTTTGTCTGTTATTAAATGTTTGACATAAGTCGGACACCCCAAACCCTAAGGTGTGAGAGGACCAGCTTATGTCCTGTCCATATCTCATATGAAGTTTTACTTACAGACCTATTCGAAACTCTATTAAGTACATAGCAAGCCGACTCGAGTGCATATCTCCAAAAGAAGATCGACAGACTAGCAAAGCCTATCATAGATCGAACTATATCCAGCAGGGTTCGATTCCTCCTTTTTGAGATGCCATTATACTGTGGTGTCTTTGGAGGAATCTATTGTGAGAGAATTTCATTCTCTCCAACTCGCTGGAGAGGTATTCACCTCCTTGGTCAGATCAAAAATTTTAATACTCTTTTCAGTTTATTTCTCTGCCTCATTACGAAACTATTTGAATATTTCAAATGATTCAGACTTGTGTTTCATTAAGTAGACGGATCCATACCTAAATAGGTCATTTGTAAACGTAATAAAATAGTGATATCCACCTCTGACACTAGTGTTTATAGGTCCCCATATATCAGTATGTATTAGACCTAGAACATCACTGGCTCGTTCACTTTTTTCAGTAAAAGATGACTTGGTCATCTTTTCAAGAAGACAAGACTCACAGATTGACAATGATTCACAATCATTGACTTCAAAGACTTTCTCTTGAGTCAACCTGTTTATCCTATTCTTATTAATATGACCTAACCTATAATGCCAAAGGGAGGCATCAAAGATATTATTTAATCTAAGACATTTATTCGACGTGAACAATACACTAGACTATGAGACAATGTAAATATCATAATTCAATTATCCATTCATCACAGTAACACCATTTAAAATGATATCACAAGAACTTTTCTTTATTGAAATTTTATAACTATTCTTGGCCAAAAGGTTTATAGAAATTACATTCAATAAAATAAAAGACAGAAGCGACAATCACTAAGAACAATGATATGAGAATTGAATACCAGCTTAATAATTTCTAAAGCTAGAACTAAACTAATCTTTCATCTCCAATATTCTGGAATCTCTCATTGTCCTCAAATCTCCTACTGATCTAAAGTCTCTGCAATGAATTACAAATATTAATAGGACTATCAGTATCTAATACCCAGATCATAGTATCACAAATAGAGAAGTTGCAAAGTATTATCATATAATTACCTTGCCCAGCAACAACTTGCTTCTTCTTCTTATTCAGTCTGTTCAGATCAAGGAAAGCTATATATTGAGGATAATTTCTCTTCTAATAATCCTGCTTCTTACAGTAGAAGCACTCTGCCTGACCCTAATTAGATTTAGACTAGAACTTCTTGGTCGAACCTCCAATACACTGCATCTTTTTATTTTATTTTCTGTCCCTTTCTTAAAGGGACGATGCCCCACCGACGATCCTCCCACTATATTCACTGTTTTCTTATGAAGCTGGTGATCTTTCTTAAAAGCCTGCAGCAATCCCAATAAATCGTGATAATTAACTATAGGCTTCGTCATTCTATAATGACTGAGAAAGAGGAGATAGGACTTTGGTAGAAAATTCAAAATCATATCTTTTTCAAGTTGTTCATATAAGGAAAAGCCGAGCTTGCTCAGACGCTTGATCTGTTCGATCATATATAATACATGATCAGTGACTGATGCTCTCTCTCTCATTCGGGCATTGAAGATGGTACAACTACTCTTATATCACTCAACATCGTCGAGAGTGCCAAAAGATACATTCAATACTTGTAATATCTCCTCTAGCTGAGCATCCTCGAACTTACGACTGAACTTGTCGTTCATCACAGTTCGCATAATGCAATGCACTGTGATGCGATCATTTATCCACTTCTAATAAGTGTCTTGTATCGCACCGCATGCATTCAGGACAGGCTTCTCTAGTGCCAGATCTATCAGCATATACAAGATCCGCTCATACTCCAGAATTATCTTCAATTTTTTATACCAGCTATCGAAATTAGATTCTGTCAATTTATCACTATCCAACAGTATTCGGAATAACAAGGTGGTGGCCATAACTGCACAAAAAAAATCAAAAATATAACCAGTATATGAATTAATAAGCCCAAAGATATGGACTTTAGTCTAAAGATTCTTTCACTATTTTTACGAATCGGTAGCTTCTACCTCCAATTTGAGAAATTACACTAATTTCTTAGTAGGTACTAGAATCCACATAAACTGCACACGAGTCCAACTTTGGTCGGCCAATCCATGTGTATCTATGGATAGGCTCTTAATCAATTATTTCTCTAAACAACTTCTAGCAATTAATTTTATCTCAGAAACCTAATCAGTAGGCTTTGGCCTCCACTGAAAGGTCTGGTTAGGTCCAATCATTAACATGACCATACTCAACCCATCTAACTAACAAATGATCAGGTCCGACTTTGGTCAACCAACCTGACCACCCATCAGAGAGACACGACTGAGCCATCATATTATGAATGATAATTTCAATAGCAGATAAGCATCAGACTTTTCGACCTCTAATGATTATCAAACTAATGGATCCAATATCATCCAACTTAATGAGAGGCTATCATCTAGTTATCACCATAACTATTTCATTTTTAGGAACCTAATAATTTAGATGATTTGGTTAAATGATTTGAAAAAAAAAAGACTGACCAGCTAATTATAATCCTTCCACTGACTTCATCAAATCAGATCAAAGAAGATCAGATTCAAGCCGGTCCAGGCACCTTAATCAGTTATACTGATCAACCTATGCAACATGGTTAGCACGAATCAATGAGCAACCAAATCAAAAGCTGATTGACCACATTGGTCAGACAAGCGAGATCGATGAAAAGGATATGCTATTAACTCACCATAAACTCATTCTATGTGAATAGCTCTCAATTAATGACTACCAATCAAGACTGTCAAACTTATCTTAGACACCAATTGCTTCATCAATTTCAATTTAGTATGCCTAAAGACTCAAACTTGACTACTGAGCCACAATTGAGGTTCATCTTGGTCTAATCGAAGATATGAACTTTAACCAACTATAACTATTGTATTGGCTCCAAAGAAATCTTGATTTAATCTAATTCAATTTTTGATTAGATTTAATCAACTTCTCTATTTAATCTGTTTGATTCTAACCTTAGGTCTAATCCAATTAAGAGGATCTGATCAAGCTAACCCAAAACTTCATGTTTTATATGAATGTCATTAGATCTTTAATTCATAATTCTAGATCTAATTGATTTCATCCTTAATTTCTAATTAAGTATATGATTAACATGGATTTGCTATTTAGGTTTGAAAGAATTTTAATTTTATAAATAATTTATAATTGATTTATAAAAAAAAATTAGTTCTGAACTAGATCAACTCATCCTTCGACTAAGTCTGCTACTTAATCGATCAACTGATAATGAACAGTAACTATTACTGTTCCACCTGAGGCAACTAGGTCGGCTCAGTTAGCATTAGACCGACTAAACCAGAAGACTAAGTCAGCTCAGTCTGTATGCCAGCAGATTTCAAAGAGATTCAGATCTAAAAAATTCTACATAATTCGGAATAAAATCAATCATAAACTAACTTTTAGATCATATCTAAATTTTTATGATTTTAATTTATTTTCATGATTAAAATAATTTAATCAAAAATTAGATGATTTATTTTCATATAATTTTATTTTATATCACATACAACAAACCTAAGATTTCAAGATCTAAGATTTTACAGAAAATAAATTTTCTTCCTTTCACGGTTCATCTTTATGAACAAACAGCACCACTACATGCTATAAGCGACCCCATAGAATGGGAGGAGAGGGTCATTAAATCTTACTTTCTCTTATGATCGGATGGCCAAGAAAGTTTAATCTGATTACTAGGCTATTAGGCATCTAATCTAATCATATCATATATGAAAAATTTAGATCTAATCTAAATTAAGAAAATAAAATCTAACATGCACATATGATCATGTTATAATGCACCTAGGTTCTGATACTACTGCTGAAAAATCGATAGGGTTCTAACATGTAATTTCAAAAATTTTTGCAGTGAAAAATATCAGATTAAATAATTTAATCTAACATACTTTAGATCATATCTAAAAATCCTATCCTAGGATCTATAACATGATATAATGCATGCATAAGATCTGAAAACTAAATCTGCATACATGTATGATCATATCAAACAGGCATCTGTAGATCACATCTACTATATAGATCATATCTATATTAATATCGAGTTCAAAACTCAATATCTTAGCGCAGCTAGCAGATCACCGCATTTGAATCACGAGGACTCGAGGTCTTGTTGGTTGCTCACAGCCGCATAGAGTATCCGGCCTTTACGATTGGTCCACTGGAAGTCCTGCGCTGATCGATCGTCTTAAGAGTACTAGATCGTGTAACAATCTTCTGATAGCTGATTTACATCCTTCTTCAAATCTCATGGACTCTTCCAGAATGTGAAGATGGACAAGGAGGATCTGGTGATGGAAGGAAGGAAAAAGACTTTCTTTTCTCTTTTGTTTTTTCTTCATCCAAAATCTTAGATCAGATCTAGGCTTTCACTCACCCAGGAGGAGGAAGATCTCCTCTAATCTCACATGCCTATGAAGGTGCCCACCCCAAGACCTCACGCCCCTTATGAAGCCCTAACTCACAGTGGAATTAATTTGCTTTTTATCACATAAAAATCAGGACTTTTATAGATGGCGTGGATGGGGAGATAAGGATCAAGTTTGAATCAAATTTGAACTTAGATAAGAGTCAAGTTTCAAGTCAAATCCAATCCAAATTAAATTTGAACTAAATCAGAATTCATCCCTTTGGGGTGTGTAGAGGGGGCAACAAAACACCTTTAGGCATGATATTTTCTCATGCAAATCTGATATTTGCATTGGGAAGATTGGGGCATGCACAAGGGTAGTCGGCTAGGGAGGAGTCCAACTTGGTTTGGAATCTTAGATCTCCATCCTAATCAAATTAGGTTAGATCCTAATCAAATAACTTGGACCTAATTCAATTAGGTACCAAACTAAGTAGATTAAATTCTAATCAAATCAGAATTTAATCGAGCTCAATTTTTGATCAAATCAGAAATCAATCACCCTTAGCAATTAGGTCATCTCATAACCTAATCGGGTCAAACCAAATTGAATCTAATTTAATTAGACTTGAATCAAATTATATTGCTCAATCAAATTGAGTTTAATCAGCAATCTAATTGCTTATCAATCTTCCTATAATTTACTAACCCTTAGCGAATTAATTTATTACAACTTTTATATTAGGTTAACCATCAATCATATTGATGATTACATCCTTGGATGATTCTTAATTATCGATCAGCCCTTGATTAGATAAAAATTTTTTTTGAATGTGACCCCATAAGTTCAAATCTAAGCCAGTAGTAAAGAAATAAATTTTTAAATTAATCGATATAATTATTTAGTAATGAAACCTGATATTCGAATAGGCCGAATGATTGCAAAGCAATATTAAAGAACCTACTGGCATATGATTATCGTATAATTCATCTCTTTGACCCTAATGCTCGAAGAGACCTAAGATTTAAGTGTCAAATCTGGAATAGTCAACCACATTGTATTTCAACCTTTCAAATCCATCACATGGATTATCCTGATCAAGTTTTACTAAATTAAAATACAGTGATGCATTAACTCCTATAATGCGGAGAGGTCGATCCCATCTTGACTTATATACCAACTTAATAAGTACTTGACTTTATCCAAAAATCTTTCATCACAGATAGTTCAGCACCAAAGCACGATGAGTTACTTGCAAGTCACCATGGTGATCCCAGATCAAAGAGACACTTATATCCATACCCTTCGTGAGCTACTCTTGACAGCAGAATGCTCCGTAGTTGGTCATATTCAGTGAGATACACTCCTACGTCTCACATGTATGCCATATCATTATCTCCATACTCTTTAGTTAAGAAGACAACTAACCCATATGGCACACAATGACCTACACTGAATATAGCTATCGTCTTAGTAATAGCATATCATTTGATCGCGAATAAATTTAAGAACTAAATGATAAATCTTCTTTTATCAATTTAAATAGTCCTAAGAACTTCATCACAATATAGGAGTTCATTAAAGAAGATGTACAACTTTATGATGAATAAGCCAAATAACTTTATTATTGAATAATTTATATACAATTATAAAATGAGCACAACCATCAACAGGCTGACGATTGGCTTTTGAACATAATTCCTACTATAAGTAATTTAGACTTGATTTTCATCCTTTCCATAACTCTAAAGGAGTTTTAGATACAACCTTTGATAGAACCCTAATTAAGATATATACTGCTGTCTTTAATACTTCACTCTAAAAAATAAAAAAGATTAGAATTACTAATCATACTTCTCACCATGTCCATCAGTATATGATTTTTTTTTCTGCTACACTATTTTATTTTGGTGTTTTAGGCATTGTGCATTGGGAATAATATCCTATTCTTCAAGAAACTTATCAAATGAGCCCACCAACTGACTCCTTTTAGTGTACCTTCCATATTACTCTCCACCTCTATCAGATTCTATGATCTTTATTTCTTGCACATTTATTTCTCTACTTCTGCTTTATAAATGTTCAAGGCATCTAATACCTCATTTTTTTAAAGAGAAGATAGAGATATATGTATCTAGTATGGTTATCAATGGATGAGATAAAATATCTCTGACTATTAAAATGAAATTAGAAAATGATTTACAAATATCAGTGCATATGATTTCTAAAATGTTAAAACTCCTTGTGACACCTTTAGAGAATTTGTTAGTTTGTTTTCCCTTTATGCAACCCAAATAAAAGACAAAGTTAGTAAAATTAACATCTTTTAAAATGTCATCATTTACCCATCTCTTTATTCTCTCTAAAGAGATATAGGCTAATCTTTTGTGCCATAAACTTAAAGAGTTCTTTTTAATAATATTTCTCTTTATGTCAACATTATCACCATGCATAGATGAATGATTACATTCAAAATTCAAATTCAAATCTAATTTATATAAACTATCCATCAAAAAATTAGTGTCAATAATATTTTTATTCCAAAAAAGTTAATTACAGAATTCTCAAAATAAAATCAAAATCAATATTTATCAACTTGGAAACAAAATTAAATTCTAAAGAAACTAGAATCATAAAAATATTTCAAGATCTAAATAAAATCAAAATTCAAATTAATCTAAAGATTTCCATAGTTTTCATATGTGAATGTATCCAATTGTCTGAATAGATAACTTATTCACTTCCTTTTGGGTCCCTTAATTTGAGAAAACCCTACATTGTATTGGCAATATGAATTATAGTACCAAAATCAATCCATCAAGTATTATTGAAACATCAATAGAAAAGAATTCATGACACATTAGAAATATAAAAGTATCTCTTTTTTCAAGTCATTTCTTATACTTTATGTAGTCCTTCTTCATGTGTCCATTTTTTTACAAAGAAACATGCATCTTTATTGTCATAGCTCTTCATTGGCATTGTAGCATCCTTCTTTTCTTAGAAACATCGTTTTCTTTCTTTCTTTACCATGAGTAGCAAGATTAATACTTTCATGCTTTATATCTTGATTTTTTTATCTCAATCTTTCTTCCTCTTGAACACACATGGTCAAAAGTTTATTAACATATCATTTTCTTTATGTATATTATAGGAAATCTTGAAAGAGTCATACTCTATAGGTAGAGAATTTAAAATAAAATGAACTAAAAAGAATCGAAAATCTCAACTTTCAAATACTTAAGTTGAGCAGCAATATTTCTCATTTTCATAATATGATCATGTACACCTTATGCCTGAAAGCCTCTTCATTAGGATACTGGCCAATGCCTTATCAGAAAATTCAAACTATTCTTCTATGGCCTTAATAAAATCGTTGACCTTATCACTTTGAGGGATTGATCTTCTAATACTTTTAGGCATTCGAGACTTGATTAGTATCAAACTCAAGCAATTGAATTGCTCTAATTTCTCATATGTCAAAATATATTGTGGAGTACTTAAATCCACAGGAATAGATGGTTCATCCACACGAAGTGTCAAGAGCAGTATCATTAACATATGCAGCAGATTAGCTACAATAATCAATAAGTATAAAAATTTTAGTGCTATAAAATATAAACTGTAATTTAAAATAATTCATCTATAATTTAAATAATTAATCCTAGTAGTAAATTCTAACCTTCCTATGGGCAGAGGTGCATCATGTATAGAATTTACTGATACTTTGTTAATAAGACCAACAATATAGATATCAAAATATAGTAAATTCTATACCTATGAGTCTAAAAAAATCTATCCTTAATATCAAGATTACCATCTTATTCTAATTAAATCATAAAATAATCACTCCTTATGGATAAAGTTAATTATCTCTATGACTTAATTATAATTTTATTCATATATCATTACACTTTAATTTATAGTCTTTATATGATTTTATTATATCTAGGATACTGTGGCTAGTCCTGAACATAATAAATGTACTAACCTTAATATAGCATTAAATAACTCCAAATAACTATATGAAACTTTATTATGATTTTCATCTTTATCATAATCATAAATTTTTGGCAAATAAATAATAATCTAGACCTTTTAAGTAACCAAAATAAATTAGAAAATATAATTTAAAGGAACTTTATGTAATAAAGTTTATTATGGAGACTAAATAATAATCCAAGGATCTTTATGTAATAAACTCTATCACAGGGATCAAAATATAATTTTTAAGGACCTTTATGGAATTAATTACTTTATGAAGGACTAAATTGTAAAAGTTCCTAAACTAAATTAAATCAATCTAGTTCAGTCAATTAAAAGGGCCTTTACTAAATATATACTTTGTCAGGGTTTAAATTATAAAATTTTTTATTTTAGCAAATAGGTGACCAAGTTTCGGAGTTCGAGTCAGAATCCAAAATTCAAACACATTAAACCTTATCTTCTTCCTTCTCTTCTCCTTTTCTTTCTTGATCAAAAAATCCAAAATCTTCTTTGCTAACAATTGACCATACAAATAACTACCGGTGAGGCATCGATAGTCCTCAACCACTAGCGACTGGCCTGAGACCACCAACTTGTCCATCGAATAAGATCGGAGATCCGGCCATCTTCATCCAAGGAAAGGAAAAGAATGCCATTGGATGAGGACCAAAAGGGGGGAGGGAGGAGGACTGTGGGAGAACTTTTGTTTTCCTTCTCTCTTGTTCTTTATATTTATTTATTTATTAAAACACTAATCCAGATCTAAAATAAATTTCAACCATTAAAATAAATAAATAAATAACATAAATCCTTTATGAAATCTATAAACAGATCCAGATCATGATGACTTCGATCTCAAGCGACTAACCAAGGTGGCCCATCAAATCTACGTCGTGGCTTCGGGACTCGCCGTCAGCCCTATACGATCGGATGTCGAAAGAACAAATAAAGAACCTTTTCTTCTTCATTTTATTCATAAATAATAATCATACAATCTTTAATATGCCAAAAATAACATACATATGGCATATTAAAATTTTTATATAGCAACAAGATTAATGGACTGAACAAAATAGCATAGAGGGTGCTTTGATACTTCTGAATGTAGAAAATTTAATCTGAGTTCACAAATAAACATACCTTCAGCAATTGTTGTTTAATCCCAAAATGAATTAGAGATGAAGAAAATTATGAGAATATCGGAAGATGATTCTTTTAGACGGATCTACCTTTATTCTATCCTATAAAAAATATTGCAAAAAAATTTTTCTAATCTATGCTAGAGGATCTCGATGTTTATACTTGATGGAGAGTCATAGGCTATATTTATAAGCTAGACTATGGACTCTTTTAGATTAATATAACTTCTTTCTTTCATAAAACTAAAGAAGCACCATCATAGTGGAATCTTTATTTGATCTGAATCTATCTTTATCTCAAAAGAGCTTTAATTATTCATTATCATCTTAAATTATCTTAAATTATGTTTAATGATTAGGTTACAAGTGGACCACATTAAATTCCTAATATTTAGGATGAGTACAACACATAGCACCACCGTGTATGCCAATTCTTATCCTTCGAAATGTTATTGTTGGAGAATGGGAGCTTCATATGAGATGATACATATGTATAAAGAAGCTAATAATGCTATCAATACCAAAACTTGTCTCGAAAATCTAGTAGAATATTGGTGGCTTCATTTTATGTCGGGACTCTTCTAAAACTGTTACCTATTTATTAGTTGCCCCTTCACTATTAGCATCCGGAATCTACTATGTTCTTGCCTCTTGACGTCAACCCCATAAAATGACTTGAGGCATCTTTGCACAAGCTGGAAGCATATTAACTTTCTAAATAAGGTGCACCCTACCATTCTCGTGTTAGTTGCTGCCCTTGTCTGGAGCTATTGGTAAAAAGAACGTCCGGATTTCTTAAACAAGTCTGCCTCTCCTAATATCATTGTTCAAAAATCGTTAATCTTTTAAACAATCGGTCTCTATTGTGTGCAGATAAGACTTTGTCTGGTCTTATGAGTATCTGCGCAATGCTAAAGACTCTCTGTTCCTTTAGAACTCTATACTCTTCAGACTAAGACTCTTTGTTTTGTAATGTTGCTTCACCTGAATTCTATCTTTACCCTCTTTGTATTTGGGTCTTAGATGGATGAACCCAGTGAAGGATGTCGCACCTCCAGGGACATGCATGTAGAAATCAAAATATGCAGATTTTAACTTTAAAATCATGAACATGATGGAATAAAATCTGATCTAGATTAAAATCTTTTAATCTATCTAACATGCATTAAGTAGATCTAATCTATAGCTAACAGGATCAATCACATGCAAGATTTAAGATGCTAAAATTAAATCAAATTTAAATAAGAACATAAAATCTGGAGATCCAATCCTCATACCTTTGCGCGGATAGCCTTTCACTGCAATCTGATGATCGATCATAGTAATCTGATGAGG
Organism: Elaeis oleifera; assembly: GCA_000441515.1. Lineage (NCBI taxonomy): Eukaryota > Viridiplantae > Streptophyta > Magnoliopsida > Arecales > Arecaceae > Elaeis > Elaeis oleifera. The sequence continues at coordinate 539,359 of KE504674.1, read as the reverse complement.
TCCTCGATAAGCCACACATGCATCCGATCTTTATGAATATCCACACAAAGTCTCCGATCCGATCAGAGGCTCCTGACTTCACTAGGGTGCTAGTTCTCTTGTAGAAGTCGCTTCTTGATGGTTGATTCTGGTTGCTTCTTTAGATCTCTAAAGAAGAACAAGAGAAAGATGAAGGAAAGATTAAAGTCTGGAGAATGCTTTCTCTTTCTTTTGTCTCTCCCCTTAAACCCAACACCTAAGAGGATGAAAACCAAGAAAGCTCACGCCCAAGATGGAATGCCAAGGGTTAGCGCCTCCCTTTTTATTCTCTCTCAGATACCCACGCACAAAAGAGAACGTCCCACTATTTTCTTCTCACGGTAAATCAAACCTTCATCTAATTTTCATGCACAAAAACCTCCCATTTATGGTTGGCATCAAAAGAATTTGGATAGAGTGGAAAGCCTTATCTGATAAGGCTTGGGATGGCATCCAACACTTGGAGTCTTATCCCTTTGTGGTTTCATGCAAACAAAAGAAGAGGGGTGCTGGCTTCAGATTTAACGTGAGAAATCTCATGCTAAATAATAAGAAGGGCGGTGGGAATATAGTTGGGCGTGGGCTTTAGTTAGGCACAAGCAAAGAAGGAGAATCTCAGTTGACTTGGGACTTCTTGAATCTTGATTTAAACTCTAACCAATTCTTGGACCAATCCTAACTAACTTAGCAATTAGTTATAATCAATTAACTAATTAAGTTCTAGTCTAATTAGAAATCCAATTAGGTCCTAATCCAATTAAAAATTAGTTAGGTTAACCTATCAATTAGGATTGATTTCTTGAAATTAGATTACTATATAATCCAATAGGCTTGATCTAATCTAATCCAAATTAAATCAATTGAATCCAATTCAATTAGATTTGATTCTAACCCCATTGCTCAATCAAATTGAGCCCTATCGCAATTCAATTGTAAATTAATCTTCCTACAACTCACTAACTCTTAGTAAATTGATTTATTGCAACTCTTGCACTGGATTAATCATTAATCACAGTGATAATTAGACCCAATAGCGATACATAATCGCTAATCAACCATCTGATCGGATAAAGACCTCTTTTGTGTGTGACCTCATAGGTTCTATTCTGTCTGATAGTGAGATATACTATGATCTTCATCACAATATCATCGAAACTCCTTTCGATGGTGAGAATATTTTAATTCTATCCATCAAGGATCATCGATCATCAAGACGATGCTCGACGAGTCTCACGATTTATCAATGATACCTAGTAGCATGTAGTGGCAATCCAGTGAAACAAATATTGAACCTCTAGGTGTAGTTACCGTATAGTTCGATTCTTCTATCATGAGTCCCGACAGGATGTAGATCAAGAATAATACGTCAAACCTGTTCGTCCGTCATATGTTAAATTCAATCAACTTGAGTCCATGTAAAATCTTATAAAATTTTTTCCATCATTCACCTACCATGGCCATGAATTTTACGACTCGATTTCATGAACTGCATAGGATCTCTCCCTATCTATCAGGATCGATAAATCCCATCTAAGTGCACACTCTATTCCTACAATAGACCTACTGTAGCCAACATACACCGTAAGGTTCTAAATGACTAGATAATCAAGTGATTGTGTAGTCAAACTATAGCAACCCCACTGTGAACAGCCAAGGCACTATAAGTCAAAAAATTATCTACACCACTGTAACTTTGAGCAAGTCACCGACGAGTGGGTAGCCATCCTAGTGACTTCTCGTATTGATCACGCTCAGTATTCTTGATCTCTATCAAGCACCCACACTCTCGCTCTAGTGTCCCCACACTGTCAACTCGAGATTCGTCTATCCATGAAAGAAAGCGATCTATACACCGATCTATCTAGATCAATCACCATCCCGATGATGATCAATCTATCGAGAGTGCTTAGAAATTAATCACTAATGACACATATCTCAAATTCTCAATTTTTGAGAATATGTATCACCATTAATTTATTGGATGATTCATGGATACAATTTAAAATACAACATGAATAGAAAATAATCTAAATTTATTTATTTAAAATTTAATTAAAAATTATGCCCTAGAATGTGTACATGTGTCGGTCAATCCAGCTTCTAGGACATACATCTAACAAAATCTCACTTGATTGAAAGCCAATTGACCATAACTTAAGTTTCATCTTCTCAAAGTAAGCTTCAATCTTTATTGACTCAACGGCTTGGTCAGTGGGTTAGCCACATTCTCTATAGAGTCGACTCTCAGTGCCTCGATGAACTTCTTCTCGAGCTATTCATGAATCAGATGAAATCATTGCTCGATGTGCTTGAACTTCTGATGAGATTTCGATTCCTTAGCAAGAGCTAAGGCACCATTATTATCATAAAAGAGTGGAACGACATCTGATGGCATCACATCCAACTCCGCAATGAACTTCTTGGATCAAAATTCTTCCTTAACAACCTCCGACGCAGCAATATATTCTGTCTCCATGATGGAATCTATAATAATCGGTTGCTTAAAACTCTTTCAGCTAACAGTATCACTATTACACAGGAACATAAAATCTGATGTAGATTTTCTATAATCAATGTCAGACATAAAGTCTGAGTCTGTGTATCCTTCCAAAGATCAAGAAGAGATCCTTAGTCCTTCTCAAGTATTTAAGGATATTCTTCAAAGTAATCCAGTGCTCCGCATCTAGATTTGACTGATATCTGCTTGTGACACTCACAGTAAGAGCAATATCAGATCGAGTACACAGCATAGCGTATATGAGGCTCCTTATAACCGAAGCATAAGGGATCTTACTCACATGCTGAATCTCCTCAGATGTGCTAGGGCACATCTTCTTGGAGAGATGAACTCCATGTTTGAAGGGTAACAGGTCCCTCTTGAAGTTTTTCATACCTAATTGCTTTAGCACTTTCTCTATATACAATTGCTATGACAAACCTAGCATCCTCTTAGATCTATCTCTATGGACCTTTATTCTCAGAATATAGAATGCTTCTTCAAAATCTTTCATGGAAAACTCTTTAGACAATCAAACTTTCATAGAAGTCATTATGGAAATATCATTTCTAATTAGGAGGATGTCATCCACATATAATATGAAAAATATGATAGTCCTCTCATAGACCTTCTTGAATATATATGGTTCTTTCTCATTCTTGATGAACCAAATGATTTAATCGCATCATTAAATCGAGTATTCTAACTCTAAGATGCTTGTTTTAGTCCATAAATGGATCTTTGCAGCTTACAAACCTTATGATCTCCATCACTGGATGTGAAATCTAAAGATTACTCCATATAGATATCTTCCTTAAGATATCCATTCAGAAAGATAATTTTCATATCCATTGCATATCTCATAGTCATGAGCTGCTGCAACAGCAAGCAGTGTTTGAATAAACTTCAGCATGGTAATTGACGAGAAGGTCTCCTGATAGTCCATGCATTCATGCTAACTATAACCTTTAGCCACAAGCCTAGCTTTAAAGATCTCCACCTTTTCATCCGAAGTGATCTTTCTCTTAAAGATCTATTTGCATTCAATAGGAACCATTCCTACTGGTGGATCTACTAAGATCCAGATCTGGTTGGTGTGCATCGAGTCAATCTCTGATCTCATTACTTCCAATTATTTCTCAAAATTGATGTCTGATATCATCTCGTCATAAGTTTTAGGATCATCAACATGGTCCATATCACCTATGAGGAATATTTTCTCTACATTTTCTTCCAACATACCTATGTATCTTTCAGAAGGACAGGTCATCCTAGTGGATCTACAAGGTGGAATGGTTTCATAGGTTCTATGACTCGTTGCTCTTCAGAGATACTCTCTTCAAGTTGAATTTTTCTCCCACTACCTCCATCCTTGATAAAATCTTTTTTCAAGAGTTTGGCATATCGACTCAAAATCACATTATGATCCTCCGAGAGATAAAATATTATCCCAAAGACTCTTTAGGGTACCCTATAAACGAGCTCTCACAGACATAGCCTCTAACTTGTCTGTCTATTGCTATTTAATATAGGTCAGACATCCCTAAATTCTAAGATAACTAAAATTCGACTTCTTACCATGCCCATCTCATATGGTGTGGTAGGAATGGATTTAAAGAGAATCCTATTAATTAAGTAATTGATGGTATTAATGTGTGTCTCCAAAAAATAAAGAAGGTCAGTGAAGCTCATCATAGATCGAACCATATCCAATAGGGTCTGATTTCTCTATTCTAAAATTTGTTGAGCTGAAGCATTCCAAGTGGAGTCCATTTAAAGACTATACTGTTCTCTTTGAGATATCTGAAAAATTTTTCACTCAGATATTCTCCTTCGCGATCTGATCGAGTACCTTAAGTGATTTCTTAGTTTGTTTTTCTACCTTACATCTGAATTTTTTAAACCTTTTGAAAGCTTCAGATTTGTGTCTTATAAGAAATACATACCCATTTCATGAAAATTATCGATAAAGGTAATGAAGTAGAGATAACCTCCTCTGACTGACATATCAAATGGACCGCACACATCACTATGTATCAGAGCCAGTACTTCAATGATCTTTTCTCTATATCCTACAAAAGATAGCTTGATCATTTTTTTTGAAGACATGTCTCACAGACTAGATACGACTCATCCGAGAATAAGTCTAAAAGATCATCTATCACTAGTCTGTTGATCCCTTCTTCTCCGATATGATCTAGCCTAAGGTACCATATCTACTTTAGGTTAACCTCATCTTTGGATCTCTTAGATCCAACGGTACTCACTGTTTGCTTGGATAAATTAATTAACTCATCTGCATCAACATACAAATAATAGAGACTGTTGATTAAGTGATCACATGCAACCATTTTATTTTCAAAATAATGGTGCAATGGTCCTTATTGAAACTAATTTCATAATCATCCTGTGCTAAGCACGAAACAGAAATTAAATTTTTGTTCGCATTAAGTACACAGTAACAGTCTCTAAGTTCTAGACAAAAATCAGACGATAATCGAAGAGGATAGGTCCCTACAGTCACAGCAGCAACTCTTGCTCCGTTGTCTACTCGTAGGGTCATTTCTCCTAGCCTCAATCTTCTATATTTCTTAAAATTCTGTATTGAACTGCACAAATATATACTAAAATCAAAGTCTATTAATGAACTGGTAGTAGAAGAAACTATTAGGTTAGTCTCAATCACGAGCAGATCCAACATACCTTCTAAAGGTGTGTTCCTTGCACTCTTCAAGGTCCCTTTAAATATTTTTTGATCTAAGACACAACCTAGTTTTTTAAAACTCAAAATACCTTTCTAGTCCCTTAGCCAATTCTTACAGTTGGAATCTGATAATTGGTTGATTTCTAAAATACAGACTAGACTAATAGAGAAGATAATTTTCTACAAAGAAAAAAGTTTCTAATTAGATTTTTATAATTAATTTAATTTATTTTAAAGAATTTATTTTAAAATAAACTTAGCTCTCACTATTTCTTCAGATCCTAACACTCCTCGGATTAGGAAGCAAAAATTTCTTCATGAGTTTAGATTTCTAATGGATACAATGGTCCCACCGATTGGCACACCACCTCATCTGATAAATTTTGGTGAATGTGTCAACCAATGGATGGACAACTCCTGTCTAATGCTTCACAAGTAAATTACAGCAGACTCGGTCTTTAAGTTCTAAGACCTTACCTGACAGATCTTGGCTTCATTCCTTAGTTAATTCAAATCCACCATTGAGTACGAGTGAAGCCATCATTGGATCCTCATTTGATAGATCTTGGACCCAATCCCATTTCTACCAACTACAAATAGAGTGGTTGCTTCTCTCTTGATGTAACTAAATCACTATATCCAGCTGAGAACAGTCAATATTGGAGAGAGCATAGTACTCTACGATGGTGGAAGACCCCTCGATTTAATAATATTGAGGAGATTTTAATTTAGATCTCTTAAGTTTAATTGTTTACTAAATCTCATGTAGATCCACAATTAAATTGGATCCACTAAAGAGATCTTGATTTGATCTCACCAAATCGATCCCATGGTGTAATGTAAATTGAAGTGGACTTAACCTTAAACACTACAAAATCAAAATTGATCCCTAAAATGGTCAAATAAGATAAGATATATGGGAGGCTCTCCACTGTTTGTGGCAACGATCCTAATTAAATAACCACCATCTATGTTCTTGCTTTAGACATCAAATTAATCCACCAATTCGAGATTGAGTTGGCTTCGATTTCCCACTACAAATTATAATCATAACTATTTTCAATTTGAGTTCATGATACACCCTTCATTAAGGGTTGTAGCGATACAATGCGACCATTACATGTATCGATGAACCACACAAAATTCAATTATCTTTATTTTAGATCTTTAATTCTTAATTTCAAATCTTAATTAAGTGCATTATGGAATCAAATTTAGTTTAGATGTCAAAACTATTTTAATATCTAAACATTTAATTATGCATCTCATACACAACTACATCAAGTTCTAATTCATATTTAGATTCTAAACGGTTTCAGATCTAAGATTTTGCACAAATGTAAATTCTTATCTTTTCACGGTTCTTCCTCTTGATTCATATAGGCACCCCTTCCACCATAGTTGTCTATGGCAGGATGGCCTTTGCTATGATTCTCGAAGAGTACTAAGCTACTAAGAAATCAATCTACATCTATATATATCATATATGCATAAAATAAAACTTCATACATTTGATGTATAAATAGGATCAAATCCATCACATGTTTTAAATTAGATCTAATCTAATTATTAAATTTGATTTTCAAATTTAAATATACACATCTCATGTTACATAGATCAAGCATACATCGCATGTATCATATAAAAATCAGATCATAAAATATATATTTCAGATCTATATATCTCATGCAATATAGATCTATCAACATGCATCTCATACAATTTTAGTTTTATTAACATACATCTCATGCATCATTAAATAAATTATTTTTAGATCTAAAGATCTGATTTTCAAATCTTAAAACATACATGTGAGTGATGACCCGTGGCTCTGATATCACTTGAACAATGTCGCACATCCGAGAACATGCATACAAAAATCAGAACATACAGATTTTAACTTTTAAAAATCATAAACGTGATGGAATAAAATCTGATCTAGATTAAAAACCTTTTAATCTATCTAACTTGCATTAGGTAGATCTAATCTATAGCTAACAGGATTGATCACATGCAAGATTTAAGATACTGAATTAAATCAGATTTAAACAAGAACATAAAATCTGGAGATCCGATCTCCATACCTTTGCGCGGGTAGCCTTTCACGGCAATCTGATGATCATGGTAATCTGATGAGGTCCTCGCTAAGCTGCACACACATCCAATTTTTATGTGTATCCATACGAAGTCCTCGATCCGATCAGAAGCTCCAGACTTCATCGGGGTGCTAGCTCCCTTACAGAAGTCACTTCTTGATGGTTGATTCTGGTTTCTTCTTCAAATCTTTCAGACTCTCTCAAATCTCTAAAGAGGAATAAGAGAAAGATAAAGAAAAGATTAAAGTCTGAAGAACCCTTTCTCTTTTCTTTTGTCTCTCCCCTTAAACACGAAACCTAAGAGAATGAAACCCTAAGAAAGCTCATGCCCAAGATGGAATGCCAAGGGTTAGCGCCTCCCTTTTTATTTCTCTCTCGGATACCCATGCACAAAAGAGAATGCCCCTCTTTTTTTTTTCTTTCTCATGGTAAATCAGATCTTCATCAATTTTCCATGCACAAAAACCTCCCTTTTATGGTTGGCGTCAAAAGAATTTGGATAGTAGAAAGCCTTATCTGATAAGGCTTGGGATGGCATCCAACACTTGGAGTCTTATCCCTTTATGGTTTCACGCAAACAAAAGAAAGAGGGGCGCTTTGGTTTCAGATTTAACATGAGAAATCTCATGCTAAATAATAAGGGGCGGTGAGAATATAGTTGGGCATGGGCTTTAGTTAGGCACAAGCAAAGAGGGAGAATCCCAGTTGACTTGGTACTTCTTGAATCTTGGTTTAAACTCTAACCAATTCTTGGACCAATCCTAACTAACTTACAAATTAGTTATAACCAATAACTAATTAGGTCTTAGCCCAATTAGAAATTCAATTAAGTCCTAATCCAATTAGAAAATTAGTTAGGTTAAACTCCATCAAACTATGGATTGATTTTTTGAAAATTGGGTTATCACATAATCTAATAGGGCTTGATCTAATCAAACCCAAATTAAATCAAATTGAATCCAATTCAATTAGATTTGATTCTAACCCTATTGCTCAATCAAATTGAGCCCTATTGCTATTCAATTATAAATTAATCCTCCTACAACTCACTAACTCTTAGCGAATTAATTTATTGCAACTCTTGCACTGGATTAATCATCAATCACAGTAATGATTAAACCCAATAGTGATTCATAATCGCTAATCAACCATCTGATCGGATAAAATCACTTTTGTATATGATCTCATACGTTCTATTCTGTTTGATAGTGAGATATACTGTGATCTCCATCTCAATATCATCAAAACTCCTTTCGATGGGTTGGAATATTTCCAACTCTACCCATCAAGGATCATCGATTATCAAAATGACATTCGACGAGTCTCATGATCCACCAATGATACCTAGCAGCATGTGATGGTAACTCAGGAGAATGAAATATTGAATCTTTAGATACAGTTATCATGTAGTTCGATTCTTCTGTCGTGAATCCCGACAGGACGCAGATCAAAGATAACTGGTCAAATCCGTTTGTCCGTCATATGTCAGATTCAATCGATTCGAGTTTATATGAAACTTTATAGAAATTTTTTTCATCATTCACCTATCATGGCCATGAATTTTAGGACTCGATCTTATAAACTGCATAGGACCTCTTCCTATCTATCAGGATCGACAGATCCCATCTAAGTGCACACCCTATTCCTACAATGGACCTACTGTAACGAACATACACTACAAGATTTCAAATGGCTAGATAACCAAGTGATTGTGCAGTCAAACTACAGCAACCCTACTATGAACAGTCAAGATACCGCAGATCAAAGAACTATCTATACCGCTGCAACTCTAACCAAGTCACCGACAAGTGGGTAACTATCCTAGTAACTTCTCGTGTTTGTCATGCTCGGTATCCTTGATCTCTATCAAGTATCTGCACTCTCGCTCCAGTATCTCCATACTATCGATTCGAGACTCATCTACCTACGAAGGAAAGCAATCTGTGTATTGATCTATCCAGACTAGTCACCGTCTCTATGACAATCTATCGATCAGGAGTATTTAGGAATTAACTATTAATGACATGTGCCTCAAATTCTCAACTCTTGAGAATATGTGTCATCATCCGTTAATTCCTCGAATGATTCATGGACACAATTTAAACACAACATGAATGAAAATAACTTAAATTTATTCTTTCAAAAATTTTAATTATAAAATTATGCCCCCAATATACATGTATCAGCCAATCTGATTTTTAGGACATATATCTAACACCCTGTGGCGTCTTATTATCGTTTTTCTTTTTTGATCACCTATGATAAATCTTTTGAGATGATGATGAAGAATTTCCATAGCTGTATACTCGTGATATCATGCTGCATCTGTGCCTTAGGATTCCCTTCTAAGTCTATTTTGGCCCATAATTTACGGATGTTTTTTTTCTTCTTTGTCAATAGCCATCCTTCTTTTGCAGTCGCTATGAATTCTTTATCTATACTTCCTTTTACACTGTATATTTATATCAAATGAATAAAATTCTGGAGACTAATGGAACTATATTAGCCTCCAGCTTCTTCAAAAAAAAAAAAAGAAAGTGAGAATAATGCTGTGGACTGAATGGCAATATATGTAATAAATTGTACAAGGACTACATTGCGAATTATTGTCATAGATATTCCTTTTGATGTTTTGTAAATTTTACTTTCTGATTCCAATAAATGTACTTACATGACACTACAGTGGTATAATAAATTCGAATTTAACAGGAAAAAAAAAAGACAATAGTGAATGGCCCACAGGGATGACTTTCCCTTTTTTTCTATTTTATGGTCCGATTAATTGTAAATATAGTAACATTACGATGGTAATATAAGCATCAAATACATGTGTCGATGTGGCTTATTTTGGAAGGTGACACGAAGAGCGACAGATGCAAGAGTCCAGAGCAGGGAGGGGGTCCATGGCCCCACCAGTCCAGTCGGCCCTCAACGGTACCAGCTGCATGTGCGTCCGATTTGTTATTTTCTGCCGTCCGTTTCAAAGGCTATGCGCTGCTCGGACATGCGAACCGCGAGACCCGTCTCCCTTTACAACGAAATTTATGGAACGCCCCCCACTCCTCCCTCTCCTACAAATGCACTCCCTTCCTTTACAAGCAAACTAAATCCCATCTTCCTTTCTCTTTCTATTAGCTTCATTCCTTCAGAGCCTCTCCAATGGCAATCCCAAAATGCTCTCTCACCATTGCTCTCTTTTTCCTCTTCTCCTCCTTCTCCCTCCGCGTGCCCGGAACCTTAGGGGATTCTGGCTGGCAGTCTGCGCATGCCACGTTCTACGGTGGTGGCGATGCATCAGGAACAATGGGTAATTAACTAAGCGTACACACCTTTGTACTAACAACGTCCAATTCTTTCTGGATCACTTCTAGCTAATGGGGATGTTGTTGTGTCTTTATATATAGGAGGGGCTTGTGGCTATGGCAACCTCTACAGCCAAGGTTACGGCGCGAACACCGCCGCGCTTAGCACGGCCCTCTTCAACAATGGCCTCAGCTGCGGCGCATGCTACGAGATGAAGTGCACCGACGACGCCAGGTGGTGCCTCCGGACCATTGTGGTCACTGCCACCAACTTCTGCCCTCCAAACTACGCCCTCGCTAACGACAACGGAGGTGATGCAACCCTCCCTCCAGCATTTTGACCTGGCCGAGCCCGCCTTCCTCCAGATCGCTCAGTACCGTGCCGGGATCGTGCCCGTGTCCTTCAGAAGGTGAGCCTTGTCCCACTCATGAACCCAACACCAACGAGCCCAACCGGTCTTCGTTTCTGGGTTTATGTCAGGAGCAAATTGGATCATCTGGTGGTGGACTCCGAGGCTCTATGCCCCATACTAGTTCTTGACGGTCAGCTAGAGCCAGTTGTACCATCTTGACATTTTCTACTGCTATTCTCATATAATTTATATATTTCCATGGTCCACCAAATAAAGCGTCAGTGAGTTCATTAAGCCATGTCAATGTGCAGGGTGCTGTCAAAAGGGTGAAGTTCGGTTCACCATCAATGGTCACTCCTACTTCAATTTGGTCTGATCACCAACGTCGCGGGTGCTGGCGATGTGCATGCTGTGTCCATCAAGGGATCCAAGACTGGGTGGCAGGCAATGTCGAAAGAGATCCAAGACTGGGTGGCAGGCGATGTCGCAGAACTGGGGCCAGAACTGGCAGAGCAATGCATACCTTGATGGACAGAGCCTCTCCTTCCAAGTCACCGCAAGCGATGGGAGGACTATTACTAGCTACAACGTCGTGCCTGCCGGGTGGCAATTCGGGCAGACCTTCGAAGGAGTGCAATTCTAATTTCCAAGCAGAACAAGTCTAGCAAGCCTAATTATCAATATCTTGTAGTATTTGTATTGGCTAGCTAATATTAGATTAGAAGAGATTGAAAGGAATATATTGTATCGAGAGAGGTTTGGTTACGCCGAGGTTGCTATCACTTAGCACCCGCAAAGGCTCAAGTGATATAGATGGATATATAGATAGAAAAGATGTAAAATTGTTTTCAGTGTCTTGCTCTAGTGCATAGGTTGCCCGAGGCCTGGGATTGTGGGGATGGGAAGTTGGGTGGGCACCTGTCTCGGGCAGCCCACATCACCGGAATTTTTTTTAAATAATATATTTTAATAAAATATTTCAAAATATCGTGATTCACAAATTATTTATGAAACTACCATGTAGGGAGCATATTGAGTAAATTTGTGGGTTCAACCTACGAATTTTGAGCGAACGTGGATAAATTTGTGGGTTGAACCCACGAATTCTCTCAATCCACGTGGCGTATGAACACGTAATTGAGATTTGAATTTGTGCCTTGAAGATACGGATTAAATTTAATTCATGGCTTCAACCCACGAATTCAGGAATTCATGGGTTGAGCCCACGAATTTTTTTTTTTAAATCATGACCCCAAGTCACGTTTCTTCTCTAATCCTCCCAAACTGACAGTCCCCACTCCCCTATGCCATTCCCTCACTTCCGACTGTCTAGTCCCCCTCCCCACGCCGTTCCCTCTCTTCCGACCGTTCGATCCCCTTCCTCTATGCCATCCCGCATTGCTCCCTCCCTCCGACAACAGTCGCACCCTCTGGGCCCCATCTCCACGATCCCCCCGACCTATGTCGTCACCTCGGATCATGCCCGTTGGACCTCCGTCCCCACTGCTCCCTCCCTCCGACAAGGGTCACGCTCCTTGGGCCCGCCCCCTCCACGGTCCCTCCGGCTGCCGTTGTGTCTTAACCTCGGATCGCACCTCCTGGACCCCTCTCCCCAACCCTCACTGCTCCCTCCCTCCGATAAGGGTCGCGCTCCCTGGGCCCTGCCCCGCCTCCACGGCCCCCTCTCAGCTGTCGGTCCGATCATCGGTGTTTCCATCATCCTGATAAATTTTTTTATATCATTATCTATTTTTTTGAATTGTTACAAATAAAAAAATAAATTATAAATTATAAAAAATTTTTTAAGTATGTAAAATTTATAATATTGTAAAAAATTGTTAAATCACATAATTTGTTCAAGTGAATTATTATTAGAAGATTTTATTTTAATTACTGACCTTATGTAGTTTACTTTATTTTGCATTTAATTAGTGATTTTATGTAGAGTATGCTAAAATTGTTGTATTTGTTATGTATGTAGTGATGGAAGGAAATATCACGGCCTTATGCTACATAAATGGTTCTATAGTTTATGGACCAAATGGCATTGAATACATTGGTCGTCCTCAAAGGACAATTAGAATTAAACCTGAAATTAAATTTGAGGAGTTGGAGAATAAATTATACAGAGTCTTTCATGTAGACAAAAGTAAGAATAGACTTACGATAATATATAGATATCTACAGGTTGTGCAGCTGTATTATTAAAGTATAAATCTGTTTCGATTAATGAAGATGAAGATATTGAAATAATCTTTTCAATGATTAACTTGCATCTATGTTTATCGAGTGCAGAGTTGTATCTAGAAGTGTAGCCTATTGAAGCTAAACAGAATGAATATGAAGTAACCGATAGGGATATAAGAACAACTCAGGGCATTGAACAGATCGGCCCATCAGAACAACTCAGGGCACTGAACAGATCTATCGATCTAGAACAACTCAGGGCACTGACCATGTACCAGGGACTTAAAGTTTCAGACATGTAGAGGACCAGGTTCCTATAGTAGATCCTGATATGGCAAGTATCACTATCAGACAATCATCGAGTTATACACCTATCGATAATATGGTGCACAGATAATCGACTATTTGAGGAAGATGACATACAAAGTGGAGATGACATGGACTTCCATCCTCAGCAAGCTGGTACTTCTACTAATATAGAGTGCCGACCTATAGAAGAGTACCCAAATTTAGGAATATTTGAAGCTCCTTCTGAAATATTTAAATCAATTGATTGGACGGCAGCTAATGTATCAATGTCTTCTGGATTAGAAGCATAGTGTACCAGCTGGAAAAGAGGTACCGAGTTGTCAAAAAAGCTTCATTTTGCAGATAAGACGGAACTGCAAACTGCAGTAAAACAGTATCATAGTGAGAGGCATTATGAATTTAGAATTGTCTAGTCGGAGCCTAAACTTTGGGTGATAAAATACAAAAATAGAAAGTCGGGATGCAATTGGATGCTCCGAGCCATTAAGCGATACGATTACTTTAAAATCACAAGGTATATCGGTCCACATACATGTGTTTCGACTATGCTTTCTCAGGATCATTCTGGTCTTAATTAGAATTTTATTGTCAATAAAATTCAGGATATTGTAAAAGAATACCCATAATTTCTATTGCTGGTATCGGTGTAATTATTAAAAATAGATTCAACTATATGGTCAGTTATAGAAAGTTGTGAAAGGCAAAGCAAAAAATAATGGCATTGATATATGGAGACTGGGATAAATCTTATGACTTATTGCCAAAATGGTTGCGTGCTGTATAGAATTTAATCCTGGCTCTTGGGTGAAGTTCATCAGCACTTCCATCAGTTATCCTTCATTGGCTGTATTTGATCGTGCTTTTTGGGTATTTGCACCATCAATTGAAGGCTTCAAACACTATAGATCGGTTATTAGTATCGATGTTATATTTATCTACAAAAAATATTGGGAGAAGCTGATCATTGCAACAGCTGTTGATAGAAACAACCAAATTTTTTCACTTGCCTTTGCTATAGTAGATGAGGAGTCTACTGATACATAGGGTTGATTCTTGGCTTGTCTTAGATGTTGTATTACATCACATCGTGGTATATGTCTTATTTCAGATTGACATTCAGGTATGTTATCGGCTTTGCAGAACGAACATCTTGGCTAGCAACCTCCAGATACACATTATGTTTATTGTTTGCACCACATAGCGAGTAACTTCAATACTCGATTTCGGGACTCCAAACTCAAAGATTTGGTGAAAATAATCGGAATGCAAATATAATTTAGGAAGTTCAATAAATGTATGATGAAGATTGAAAAGATAAATTCGGAAGCTATTCAATGGTTGAATAAAATTTTCGTAAAAAATGGTCTCGTGCACATGATGGTGGTCGAAGATTTAGAATGATGACCACTAATTTATCTGAATATTTTAATGATGTACTAAAAATACACGCTTTTTGTTGGTAACTTTATTGGTGCAACTGACGTTTTTTCGACTTGTATCATATTTTGATGGTCGACGTGATGAAAGATTTGTTCTATTTGCTACAACTTGTGTGATTGCCAACCAATCAAAAGTAACATCTCATAATGTCACAAAGTTCGATAGAGGAAGTGGAGTATTTCAAGTCCAAACAGCATTCTGTAAGCCGTATAACAATAAAAGCAACAATACTCAGGTGATGGTAGATTTTAGTAGAATCAATATATTTAAGTTATTACATATTACAAATAAAAATAGCTTTTTGATCTAATAAGCTAATATACATGCAGATAGTATGATTATCTGAGTATACATGTATGTATCAGAAATGGTAGTGTTATCATTTATCATGTTTTATGTGATGGCTGCCCATGCACATATGTCAATTGATTTTTGACGATATATTGATTGGTGTTACACACTAGAAGAGTATCATTATAGTTACAGCCATCAATTTCAACCCATCCTGCATGCAGATTATTGGATGCAACAAACAAGTGATATCACCATTATACCATAGAAAGAACGGTTGCGACAAAAGGGAAGGCCACCATCCTTTAGACTGAGGAATGAAATGGATTGGACGGAAGTCGAGAACAGAACTATGTGCAGAAATTGTAGCGAAGTTGGACATAGCAAACAGACATGTCCGAGAATCAGAGAATAATTTTTTTTATTCTGACTTGTATTATTATCAGAAAAAAAATTTTGTATTATTATTAATTGTAATGTGATACTACTTTGTTTCGACTTGTTTCAAATATGTGTTCTTTGATAGAGTATCAAATATGTGTTTATTTGATTCAGTATCAAAATTTATTTTTACAAATATCTTCTATAGTATTGTGCATATGGAGCCAGGGCTTGTAGATCAAATGGTGTTATATGCTCAGGCATCTCATCGATCTTCCACCATTTGGGATGGACAGGTATGTATTTATATTATATGTGTTTAAAGACTTAGAGATTTGAGTTAACTTCTTTTTATATTTACAGGAGTATTCCTTTCTTCGATGTCGACGGCGAGAGCTTGCCTTTACTCGCTCGACCCTGCTGGATATACGGATAGTTCTACTTTTGCAGCAAGTGAATTTTTATGGGCTTAGCCGTGTGGGATTCATCTCACTAGATTGGCATTTGATCACCGCGTTCATAGAGTGGTGGCATCTAGAAATTCATAATTTCATCTACCACCTGGTGAGTGCACTATCACTCTGGAGGACGTCAACATTCAGTTGGGTTTATCAATTGATGGTCTTCCAGTGATAGATAGCACACGTCAAGACTGACGTCAGGTATGCTTTGACTTGCTAGGTGTTGTCCCACCTGCTGATAAACTCAAGGATTGCCGATTGAATCTTGCATAGTTGGGACAGCAGTTTTCTACCACTAGATGCAGACATTATAGCCATACAACGTTATGCTAGGATATATATTCTGCAACTGATAAGAGGTGTTTATATACAGATAAATCAAATAACATGATGCATATAATATTTTTGCCACTACTTGCTGATTTTGAGACTGCAGGATACTACAGCTAGGATAGTGCGGGCTTAGCATGGTTGTACAGAGAGCTTTGTAGGGCAGGTAAGATAGATGCATATGATATTGCGAGACCTTTGATTTTACTCTAGGTGTGGACTTGGGATAGATTTCCATCTATAGCTCCTCGTGGATTACTTCAGCCTCCTATAGATCCTATTATGGATTTGGCAGGTGGAGGTGCATTACTAGCGGGTCCTCTAGCCACGAAGTATGTAATTGCATGTGCCATTATAATATTCAAACTCTAAATTTTTGTATTTGAAGTACACTTGTATGTACCATTATAATTTCATTATGTAGGTGGAGAGATGCTTTTGAGGTGATGGAGGTTTCTACTCATATTTTACTGAGTTATCGGCATCATCTTGATCGTCTCAGATCTGAGCAGGTATAAACATAACTGATTTACATTATTTAGATAATCTTTTAGAACGACTATGTTCATATTACTTATATTTAATCCTATGGATGAAAAGATTGTATGGCAGTCATATACTCCTCTGATCCTAGCAGGTCTACCAGATTATTGTTTTAGTGGATGGCATATATGACAGTGTCGGGTGACACTTCTATGCTTTTTTATCATCGAGTGGCACTATCCGGATAGAATGATGCATCGGTTCGGATTACGACAGACTATTCCAGAGATTTGTGATACGTATTTCAGACTTCA
Organism: Elaeis oleifera; assembly: GCA_000441515.1. NCBI lineage: Eukaryota > Viridiplantae > Streptophyta > Magnoliopsida > Arecales > Arecaceae > Elaeis > Elaeis oleifera. The sequence goes on along the minus strand of KE504674.1, from coordinate 522,193 downwards.
TCATATCGACCTTCGGGGCGAGCCGATCATAACTGAGGAAGAATTCATCAGCAGTGGGTTGCACTTTGACAAAGTTGGCATGATTATATTGTAGACGGTCCAGCGACCGACGGTATGATGGACTATTATGATGACTACATGGAGTGGTATCATCGCATTATGCATCGATTCATTTATCGTGGTGTAGCGATAATTGACTATCTGGTAAGGTTTCATATTTACTTTTATTTTCTATGATTAACATAGGTTATTTGCCTACTGCTCATCCTTTGTTTGTGTTAGAGTGACAGTCTGGTGAGGATTCATCATTTGGCTTGTCCAAACTCGTTATCCATATCCGGACAGCTCATCTAAGATATTTGCACTTCAGACCTCCACGCTGTCCAACAGCATGCTCGTATCTCCATCGATATCCACGATCATGACCGTGGCATTGCAGAGTCCACTCTTTCACCTTTCATGCATCCCTCATCATCAAGAGCATCTGCATTACATAGAGGAGGTACCAGACGATATTGCTCATCATCATTTCAATCCCGGATCTTCCATCATTCAGTTCATATGTGCCCTCGCCCGTATATATGTATGACGGTATAACCCAGTTTCAGTCCATAGAGGAGACTGCAACACATTTTGAGTATGCAGCGATCGAGTACGAGGGATCGAGTGAGGATCTGATGGAGCATCGTACCGAGTCGCATGAGGATCCGACTAAGGGTCCGAACGAGCATCGCACCGAGAAGCACGACAATCCGATTGAGGGTCCAGACGAGCATCATACTGAGGGACCGAGTGAGGCTCCACCTAAGGGACATCGAGTGCAACCTGCAAAGAAGAAACGAAGACCGCCTTGTGACACATGATGTATATAATTTTATATTTTTTCATGTTTGCAGGACGTATAGATTTATGGATTTATAGTATCACATATATTTATTTAATACATTTTGGCATGCCAAAGGAGATTTATGGATTTATCTAAGTGAAAAATATTTAACAAAAAATTATGATCCTAATAATTTAATAAAAAATAAAAAAAATACTTGAACTGATCCACCGGTCTACCGGCTACATCCTGCGGTCGGCCACATTGGCACATTTTGCATGCCACAGTGGTCGACCGGACAAGCCAACCTGGGTCGATTGGTCAGCTCGATCTACAGCGATCGACCGCACGCAAAGGGAATTGGGCTCCTGGTCGACCGGCCTGAGGGTCCGGACTCGACCAATCAGCTCGGTGGGCCTCGATCGACTGAAATTCTCAAACGATCGATTGTAATGGCACGCCTTGCGTGCCACAATGGTCGACTGACCTTAGGTTCCAGACTCAATCGGTCGGCTCAATGGGCCTCGATCGATCGGTTCCTCAGGTGGTCGACCGCCTTGACCAATTTCAATATATTTTCAAATTATAAAATTTTTATTCAATTTTTTATAATTATTGATTGGACATTAATTATTAATTAACAACTTTGCTGTCAAAATCATATCTTAAATTTCACATAATTTTGATTAGATTATAAGATTCTTATCTAAAATAACAGCAACAAAAGAAAGGTACATATGCTTACACCAAACCGAAGTACATTTATTAAAATAATAAAAAAATAGATAGATCTTCGGGTAAAGCCTCACATACTGCAACCAATCGCTGAAGTTTAATCATTCGGAGCAGGGTCCTATGGTGGTGGAGGAAATTGACGATAAAAATGCTATACAAACTGATCAAATCATCTGAATCCCTCATCCAATCGGGCATCCATCTGTGCAAATCCCTCATCTAGCCGAGAATCCATATGTGCAAATCTCTCACTAACAAATATCTTCAATGCATCTATGCGAGCAGATAATGCATGCTGATCGGATGACTGCTGATCGGACTATGTTGCATATGTAGGCTACTCTCTATCGGTAGGCTAACCACCTCCTTCACTGTCATATTCTTCTTCATCTACTGTAGACGTACGCATCCATACCCCATCATGAAATGTATACCCCATATGCCTCAGAGATGCATGATTGTGAATATCACTATATTTAACCTTGATAACTTCACTATCAGTCGTGATGTGGACATCAAATACGTCAAATATAGCAGTCAGAATAGCTCCATATGGCAAGATGGTTTTTGAACTTTGAAAACATTCATTCATATAAAACATCATTAAATAGGGCAAATTAACCCTATCACCTAAAAAAATCATTCTGAGGAGATAAACATCTAAATATGATACGTGTTCTCTATGACCTTCTCTGGGGAGAAAATTGAACGTAAAAATATGATGGATTAATTTAGTTTCAAGTGGTAATAGATTTGCATCAGGTTTAGCAGTCGCACTTATATTGTCCTCAAAAATAGTTCTAACACAGAAAATATAGTCTAATACTGAATGATTTCAAACAGTACTACTATTGAAAAATCTATCACCATCTAATGGAATATTCAAAATTTGACCTAAAACTTCACAGTCGAATTCGATCAATTGTCCTTTAACATACGATGAAATAGAACAAGACTTACTATTAAAACTAAAATTATTATATAAATAGTGAATCAGAGTAGGATACGTTGGTTTGTTGAGCATAATCATAGATAGCCAATCCATTCTTTCAAACAAAATTTAATATGAAAATCACTAAAACTATTTAAATCCACTATTCTACCTCTTACAATTTTCTTTCAGAAAAGTTTGATTGAAATTTTTCACTACACTCACTATTTAGAAAAAAAGGACTCTTCATACCTATGAGATGGTTGCTTTCTTTTCTCTATTTGAGCCCTCCTTCCTTTCGACAAAATTTCACTTTTTTTTAAGCCATAATCGATTTTAAGAAGGGAGATCAAAATTTGTGGACTAAATGCACCAATACAAGAAAATTTCTGAAAATCTCAATGAGGAGTAGGAAGGGCTGGAGGTGGATTTAAAGACAATGAAATCGTGGATTGGACCTATGATTTTTCAAATTCATGGTTGAACCTATGAATACAAAAATTCGTGGGTTCAACTCATGAATTTTGTTCAAATTTAAAAAAAAAAATCGTTGAGGTGGCTGGACCCATAAATTCAGGTTAGACCCATGAATCCATTTAATCAATTCGTGACTCCAACCCACGAATTCAAATATCAAAATTCGTACATCTAACCCACATGGACTACAGAATTTATGGATTCAACCGATAAATTATCTATGTGGACTATAAATTCATAGATTGAACCCACGAATTTATCCGACGTATTTTCTTACGTTGGCATTGAAATCGCCTTCCATTCTTTATGTTGGCACTGAAATCGAAGCACAGAAACATCACGCAAAAGAAATTAATATTAACTTACCCTTCCATTAATTATTAGAGAAGTCAATCGAGCCAATCCATTGCCCTGCCAATGGAAGCCGAAAGGCCTCTCCATCTCCATGTAATCTTTATACTCCTTATACAGTCTCATGTCTTAACATGCAAACAGTTTTGAAGCACCTCAAGGTAGATAAGATGGTCTCGATTAAATCAGATCTTCCATCAACAGCTTTAGGTGAACTCAAGAAAATAGCAACTCAATTTTTTTTAAAAAAAAAGTTAATTAAAAAGAATGCATGAAACAGGACTGAATATTAGAACGATCTTACAATAACACCCAAAATTGAAATCTTTCGGAATCCACCATCCATGCAAGATGAAGCATTAAATTAAGACCTTGGCAACAGAGAACCAATTTGGGTCCTACGTTGAGAAGGTAAGAGATAATTTTGAGCAACTTCAGGGGTAAACATCACTCCCCTCTTCTACGACAATGTTCGGGCATCCTGATCTTCTCCCCAACTAACCTTCTAAAAAAAGTTGCTCGGCCATAAAGCACCTTTTTCAAACTTCAGCATCATCAGTGCTGTACAATTTGATGAAGTGCAAAGAATATGAAAAACACCACCGAACAAAATCCAAATCCTCATCTCACTAACTTAAACCCCAGCAAACTACCATAGTTTACATGCATAACAGACACCATCCTTGCAACTGAAACAACTGATTTTAGTAATTCAGCAGAGAGTACTTCACTCTCAATATAATCTTCCCTTTCTCAACTCCAAGCTTCCCACCAGTTACCAACCAGTGCCCTGGTATTTCATCTGGGCCTTTGCACATCTCCGACGTATCCACAAGTTTCATCAGTTTCCCCAAATCTCTCGAGCCTGAACTTGAGTCAACTGAATCTGTAGAATCTCCCACGGACGGGATCCTTGATTTGTCGTCTGGACAAGCTGGGTTGTGGTCCCACAGGGATCTTCTTATGGTGCATCCAGGTACCTTACAATAGAGAAGTTTCATGTGCAACACATTCTTCGCTCCAAAGTCCCAAACTCCTAGCTGAGCTCCAGTGACTATATACGCACCAGAGATGTCACCAAGGAAAGTCTCATCGTTCTCTATTGGTGCTGTACAGAGATGAGAGAAGTTCTTCCACTTCACATGCTCAAACCACCGGCTATCTTGCTCCTCAGGTCCCTGCCACTTTGGTGCACCAATGGCTACGTGGGTGTCCCAATAAGGTTGAAGAATCTTTGGGAGAGATGCCAGGTGCTGGACCTGAATGTGTAGCCGGTTCTGCTTGGCTCCTTCCAGGCACAATCTTAGGCCAGTGACAGGCTTACGCCCAACTGATATCTGCATAATTATTCAAATGGCATCACAGGAAAAAAAGGATTAAAAAGAATGTTATTGCCAAAACAAATTATGACACTGCATCCTCTGTATGGTAAAAAATTTAAATTATCATTGGCTTGGGGTACAAGTGGAGGAGAAGGAAAGCAAAAGGAATACGGTTGAAGCTTCAGTACAAAGAAAGGGTACCTACTGCCACAAAAAATTGTTAGTGACAACATGCCCATGGCCGTTTCTATATTAAATAGATCCAGATGGTCGATAATTCAGATGCACCAATTACTGATATGTATTATATAGGACTCAGAATTTACAGTTACTGAATGCTGAGAGATGATGATAACAAATGATCCTTCTGAAACATAACTGACTCATAAGTAGATGCCGTCTAAAGAAGTAATGCCAATTTTCTCGACTGGCTTAACAAGCACAAAGATAGCATAGCATAGACTGGCAGCATATTAGACGTTGTAATATACCACGATACGATCACAGTTTCAGAGCAGGTATGATAATAAGGACTGCACATGAACAGTCAACTTGACAAATAAAATATGCAATGATATAGAATATTTGCTCTAGTCCATTTCATCAAGAAACAGAGCTTTATCAATCTCAAATCACACTTTTTAGTAGAAGTCATTACTGATCAATTGGTTATGAAATTCAAATATTATAGCATTTACATATCATTAAGGGCACAGAAAAATTGAGGCAATGTCCCCAAGATGGAGTTTCACATTCAATAGTAGAAGCTAGTATCAACCCAATGTTCCTAATAGCTCTATTCAATTCTATGTGCTGCATGACAAGCGCACCTGCTCTTGGCTGACATGAAGCTTCGGCCCCATAATGCTAAACTGCAAATATGGGCAGACTGGCTCTTTTCTTTGATGTCCTGGAAGTTCATTGCGAACTGGGGCCCATATCCTGGGGACCTGAAACTCCAGAAAATATTGCAGCTCTTCTATTGGAGGCTTATCTGCAAATGACACACAGAATATTTTCAGGTTAGGCAAACAAGGATCCCATGAGAGATAATTTAAAAAAAACCAACATGTGTAAGGGTGAGATATACATTCCAGATAAAGGTTGATAGCACGCGTGAGATGGTCCTTCCCTGGCATGCTTTCAAGGAGAGAAGTGATTGGACAGAAGGTAATTTCAATAACATCAGGAGCCGAATAGACAGTTCTTGCCCACTTGGTATAGCTTTGGACTAGATCATCTCCACCCTTCTTCTGAAAATGACAGTAACATCCTGCATCAACAATTGTATGAGAAAAATGGAGGCTCAAACATTAGAGCATACCTCGACACTTAAAACTGCCAGGGTTTAAATGTGAGCCACGAGTTTTCTCCAGCACATCTTTACGTTATCATTAAGCTCATTAAGAATAAGCACAATAATGAATATTCGAACCACATTGAACAAAAGTCCATTTGACTACCTTGACTGATAATAATATAAATAAGAGCAATTGGGTTTAGGTTTCTGCTGAAACCGACGAATTTAGTTTAGAACAGCTCTGGCAGTTTGGGCTAATCTTAGCCAAAATTGACAGTAATTTACAAGGAGGGCTAAATTCAAATCATGTATACTAATGTCTGGTACATACAATGCATGTGGAGAAAGTGTGAACAACTGTGGTCTCCATTTAATTAAAGATTCTTTTTATTATCCATGTAACTTTATAAATATGCTCCCACTTTAATGCGCAATCTCCTCCTGTTTACCCTTTACAGCAAGACCTTAAGTTAAGTGGGTTGCATTTATTACAAACAGGAGAAGCTTTAAAGGAAGAAAGGATGGAGGGTAGAGATGTATCCAGCAAACAGCATATGCGACCATACTTGAAGGATGCAACACCACCTAAAAGCCTCTGTATTATAATACTAGAGAGGTAGTTAGTGTCATTTTGGATCATTCTTCATTCTTTATGACAAAAGGGGAGACCTAACTCATAAAAGATAAGTCAAGCTTTGAAAACTCTTTTCTTAAGATTAAGCTGGAAAATATTTTCTTCAGCTTAAACTAAGATTTCTCAAATTTGCATTAAAAAGGAACAATTTACTGCCTTCAAAATAATGAGATATTATTTTTAATAGTCCCGATCACAAATCTATCTCTAAAGGCCCAACCAGTACAATACAATCTATATTAATCTAACATTTTCTCTATTTAATTCTTTTATTTTAATTTATCTCTATAATTATTTTCCAGTTGAGATTGCAGAATTTGTTAGTAAAACTCCTTTTGCATAGCCAAACCTAAACTAAGTTTTCAAACATTGAGGTCAATTTTATGATAATGTTACAAATGTGGTATTATATGAGCTAATATAATATTTTAAGGTTCAATATTTGGAGGAGGAAAATATCAAACTTCATTGGCAAACTTGCATGGTGTGATGTGTGCTTGATCAGGAGCTTAGTTCCAAAACACATGGTGAGATATTCAAAACTTCTTTCTTGTGTAGTACTCCATCAAACTAATTATGCATTTCTTAAATCAAATCAATTTGGATCGAGTCAATCATAAACTTAGGTTGTGTCTTGTGCACATGTGGTGCATTGCTGTGCAGGATTATTCATAAGCATGGCAGGTGAAGATTATTGTCTGGCCATAGGCCTTACACGTTTTGTCCTGTCTGCTTGTGGCCATTATACCATCAGCACAAGCTTGATTATGGCATCACTCATGTCAAATTGGGACCAGGTTGCAAGCATCACATTTGTGACATGTGATTACCCTATATGAATTCATTGGTCACACACATGTGCTACACATTGGGTGCTGAATGGTTACAAATGAGCATGCAATCACAGCAACATACCACATTTCAAAATGCAAGTTTCTCAGTGGTCCAGGATCACTTAGCTTGTGATAGTCTTTGGACTTGGACAATTGCTAGGTAGCTATCCTTCTCTTGGAGGTGGCTGATCCACCTCTTATAAGAACTTGCAATGTAAGGCCCAACTGCTGGTTTCTCTCAAGAATTCCAAGCAAGAAGAAGAACCTGAAGTATGCTTATGGATTTGAAAACCATCATTATGGCCATGGCCACAAAGGAGACCTCCTTTGAGACATCAAGTATTTACTTTCAATTAACACCCCTTTTACATGTCCAGCCACTACCAGTAGTTGATTTTATTTATCTAAATGAAGAGAACCAACATTTGACAAGGCATTTTCCTCTAATCACTTCTGCAATAGCAATATACACTTTGGGAGAAGATATTCATACCCATCCCAAAAAGAGTTATAAACATTAACAACATATTATTTTGATACATATTTAACAAAGATATGCAATGCTAATATAGTTTTCTTATAGGGAAATGTTTTCCTCATATAATACAGATAGATATATTAAATCAAGAAAACCATATAGGCTGCCAATACTGATCATTAAATAGTAGTTTTGTAATTTACATATAGAGCATATATCAAACAAACATGTCATCCAGCTTGGTTTGGTTTCCATTTCCATACTGCAATTTTTATGCATAATAATATTACGATCTAGGACGACCACCATATTGGTCTTTATATTGCATGCATATAATTGTAGGAAAGATGGTGATATATGTCATCTTCTTAGAAAAGAACAATTTCCATAATTCACTAATTTCATTCCCTTTTTTTGATTTACCGGTCATAATTCTTTTGTGGTGGTAAAGAAGTTTTAATTGTTGTCAAGAAAACGGAAGCAATTTGTAACCTTTATATGCATATGTAAGTCAAAGATAGAACAAACTTTGTAAAATATGAATGCGAAAGTAAGGGCCTACTTGGCATCGCTTTTATTTTTTTTGATTTTTAAATAGAATAACAGAAATCAAGGCAAAAACATGTTTGGTGTTATTGTGTTTATATTCTATTCTCAAAAGTCATTTTATTCTAGAAAAATGAAAATATAATATTCTTACTTTCACTATTTAAAAATAAAAAACTCATGTCTTTTACCACCACCATTAACACTATATCCATCCTGACACCATCACTGCCGCCACTGCTGCTGTCATCTCCACCAACACCAACGTTGCCAGTCCACCATCACCACCGCCATTGTTCCATCATCGTCACCACCATCGTTGTTGCTGCAACCTCCACTACATCACTATCACCACCATCGTTCTCCAAACTAGACGGTCAGGCCGTGCTGAACTGTAGCGAGAAGAAATCGGTCTGATTCCAACATACAAAACAACATAGCAACTATCTCAGAGGCAGAGAGAAGAAAGAGAGGAAATGAGAGAGGGCGGAGAGAAGGAGAGGGAGAGGAAGAGAGGCCACCGGAGCTCTTGCCGAGCTCGATAAGGATGGAGGGATGGAAGGAGAGAAAGAGGGAGAACCTTACCAAGTGTCCGAAGGCCGTCAAAGGCCACCGAATGAACGACAGCGACGCCATCTCCAACGGCCGGCAAGCTAGCATCGAGGCCAGAGGAGGACCTCTGCCCTCCTCCAATGCGAAACAGGAGTTCGCCCTATTTCATATTTTTTTGGCTTTTATCGTGCGAAGTTGGCAATGTAGTTACCAACTTCGCCGTATTTTTTTTATAATTTTGGTTGAACTGCTTGCCAACTTCACGTGATAAAAATCAAAAAAAATGCAAAATAGTGGCGAACCCCTGCTTCGCACTGGAGAACGGCGTTGGCTTGCCGGCCGTTAGACATGTCGCAGCAGCATCGCCGTCCATCCGAAGACCTCCGACAGTCTTCGAACACCCAATAAGGACCTCCCTCTCTCCTTCCTTCCCTCCGCCCTTATCGAGCTTGGCAAGAGCTCGGATTCCTCTCCTTCTCCTTCTCCCCCTGTCTCTCTCTTCCTCTCTTTCTTCTCCCTCTCTCCTCTACCCTGTCAGTTCGGCCAGGCATGGACCAGTATGGATCCATACCGAACCATACCCCGGCTCGCCGGTACGGGTCCGCTTCTGGTTCGACGATCCTTGATCACCACTATTGCCTCTACCATGTCTATGCCACATCACCACCATCACCACATTGTTGGTGCCCTCACCACGATTCTCACTGCAACCACAACCCTGTGCCACACCATATCACCACCACCACCACCATCATCATTATCTCTACCATCACTACCACCACCTCGGGCACCATCATCATGTTTATATTATTAAAATAATTGACCACGACAAACATATTCATATTTTAAAATTTTAACATAAATAAAATTTCTATTTTCTATTGAAAATAAATAAATGATAGTGATGCCAAATGCCACCTAAATATGTTGTATTACCTCCTTTGCAGCAAGATATGGAGCAATGGGTGGTTGCGGGTATATTCCTTGACTGTTGAACACAAAAGAATCCACAGCCTGGAAATCCATCCATTACAAAAATGTTAAGCCAATGTGCAACACAGGCCAATTAATTGGTTGATGAGCAGTTTCCAAGAGATAAAACAAAAAGCACTAGCCTTATCCTTCAGCTTCAAGGGACCTGAACTTGTAGACCTTTCAGTTTCTGAGAATCTATGGTCTCCAATGTCCTGGATGTAGTTCTTTATTTCCATGGATGATAAATGTGACAAGCTGTGCTGCTTGACATAAATCACATCCTTTCCACCAATAGTAATGGATGTGATGACATGAGTCCCGTAACTCTCAATAAATCTGCAACAAGCACAACTATTGAAGGTCTTCCATTGTTGTAAAAGTTTTGCAGTCTTTCACCACAGATTATGTATATTTAATTTACCTTGCTAAGGACAATGGTTCCCATGAAAGTGGCACGGCATGCCTGACCTCTTCTCGTAATGATGAAGGTTGTTTTCTCAAGTGAACATTACATAAAGGAATGAACATCCCTTCCATTGCAAGGCTTTTTGTAGCCGCAGCATCAATTTTCTTTGACCCAGTAAAACTGAATGCAGAATTAAAACTTCCAATGGGAAAATTTCCCAGTAGATGAGCTTTTGTGTTAAAATATTCTGCCATCTGCACTCACTCATAGGGGAAAATCATAGCTGACGAGATATGATACTCAGCATGCAAATAGCACATCTTACACCATATAATAAGCAGAATATAATATAAATACAGCAAAAACATTGTGACTTTTGAAAATAATGTAGCCAGGATGATAACTACTGCAAACCACAAGCACTTGCAACTCTTCCTTGTTACAGAGGAGCTGGAAATATTAGAATAACATGACTTCATGGTCTGCCTACATGTCATATTAGAAATACATTCCTTATGAATGAAGTGACAAGGAGGGAAAGGCCGGGAGGGAGGATGGACATTGGGAGATTCTGAACAATGGTCAAAACAACTGACCACTGAAACAAGCAATACATTGATAGTGTTCCTTTCTCCTCAATGACCAATATCCATTAAAAGTAGTTCTCCAAAGTCAAGGTGAATGGATGCTTTTAACAGGATTATGTGTTGTTTTGGTCCTATTGTTTTGGACACGTGGATATCCCATTTTCAATTGTTGAATAGAAGATTGAAGGTTAGCGAATTGACCGGTTTAAAAGAAACTCATAGGTTTGGAGTGTACACAGAAGGCGAAGATGGCATGGGAACGACATCAAGGACTGTAGGCTTATCTCTTAAATGAAAGGTTATCAAGCATAGTAGTTCGAAAACAACAGTAAATATAGAGGCCCAATACTTGGAACATGTTACTCGGGCCCACATATTTTTGCAACTACTATTTGAGTGTTGGATTCCCATGCTGAGCAGGTTTAATATCTCTATTTCAGGAAAATTAGTGACTTATTTAATTCCTTCTGGATATGAGCTTAGAAGGAAGGCTTGTAAATTTTGGTTTGAAATCCATTCACTCTATCCTCTGCCACTTTGAACACAAAGCAACATTAAACTTATAGTTCCCTCAATCAAGACAAAATCCTACTCCTGCTCGCATTCCTCTCCTGGTTTCAAAGGTATCGTAATCTATTTCCTAGAATTATTTGAGGTGGCCATGTCATTTTTATGACACATAGAAGGAGGTCATCATCTTGTTTGTTCAATAGTAACCATTGAATCCAACAAGGATTAACATTCCACAAGAGAAGGCATAAGGAAACCTGAAAAGCTGCAAAAAGGTCAAGAATAGTGAGTCTGATATATGTGGCTTAGCAAGTACAAAGCTGCAGTCTACAAACCTTACTTTGTCATATTACAAAACTAATGTACCAAATATGAAATTCTATTAAAAGTTATGTCCTTCCACCGAATCAATCAACCAGACAAGGTCTCCATGTCAAAGATAAGATTCTACAAAATATCTAAAATAACCTATAGCACAAATTGATATGCCCTTAATATGAAGCAGCTTTACTAATGAATACTTAATTTAAGCCACTAGAGGCACTAAATATTGTAATAATTGATGTTATTTATTGAAATTTGATGCTCTCTAATCTATTTTGCAGGTGATGGGGAGTTTGGATTCATACGATTCAAATTGGATTCAAATCGAATCAAATTTGAGTGAATCAGACAACCAACTCCCATTCCAATATGAACGCGACTTAAATATCAAGGGTTCAGATTAAAAGATCACTCTAAATGAAGACCAAGTGTGAACACGACTTATTGATCAGCGGAGGAGAAGCAAGAGGCTTGATCTAAGGGTCTTTATTCACGCTCCCACCTCTCTTTTCATGAACCCTAGTCGCCCACTCTATAAATAGAACCTCAGGGCCTCTATCTTCTCTAAGCAAGCCAACGCCTAAGATTCTCTCCAAGCTACTGCCCCATCTCTCTTCTCTTCTCCATAAGTCTAGGGAGGTACTAACCCTAGCACGATACCATATTCCTCCATAGATCTCTTTTCCACATTTCAAGAAATCTAGAAAAGGTCCTAATCCTAGTGTCGCTATCTTTTCTCTTCCACATACCCTCTTCCATCTACCTTTCTTCTTTGGAGTTCCTAGACCAAGCCTTCCAACCATCCTGCCGCTGTCTGCACGAAGAAAGACGAAGGATTCAAGGAGACGTATCCACTATCAGGCACAGTTAGAAGATCAACTTGGTTTCGTTGTTTTTGTATCGAACTTTTATTTCTTTTCCATTGTATATTTTTTTATTTAATCAATAAAAATATTTTATTGCAATCTCTTTATTTCTTTCTTAGTTTTTTTGCAATCTATTATTTTTTTTATGTGTTTTCAAAACAATCGACTAAGATCCCTGCGGATACGATCCCGACTCACCCTATCTACATAGTAATGAGTAGGGTTAATTTTGGTGTGCTACGACATGCATCAAATTTTAACACCGTTGCTGGAGATCTTGACGTGATTATTTGAAAAAAAAATTAGAAAAAAAAATATCTGTAAAATAACACAAAAAAATATTTTACTGCTTTCTAGGTTTTTATTTCTTACTTTAGATTGCTTGACTGCCTTATATGCTTTACTGCTTTATATTTCTAATTGATTATTTTCTTCTTTTGCACCTTGCTTTTCATACTTTACTTTGCTGATTAGTAATTTGCCTTTTATTGTTAGTTAATTTACTTTCCATTTAATTAGATTCACTAGATCTTCTCATACCTAATTAACC
>KE504674.1:464104-491037 GCA_000441515.1 Elaeis oleifera | reverse complement strand
CAAGACATAACGATGTCCACGTCTCTACTCCACTACCCTCCGCAACAAACTCCTGAACGGCCCACTACCCGGCAGTTACAGGCGTCGCTATCAAGTCTGTTGCGCCCTCCGCCTATAAATAAGGCCCCCCAGATACGTTATTCTCTAAGCTCTCGTTTCTATTTCCAAATTCTGCTAAAATCTCCGTTCGAGCTCTCCATTCTTATTGAGGCAGAGAACTGACTTGAGCGTCGGAGGGTCTTGCCGGAGCAACCCCAACTCTGGTTTAGACTTCCTTTTGCAGGTTCCGGCGACGACCGCGGCACCCTCGACTCCAGCTTCTCCGACGCCGGCGGATTTTTGCACCAACAATAATAAATATTATAAAAAAGTATCGTAGCAAAATCTTTCAAATTTACGTAGATAGATAAGGGTGAAAATGGGTCTGGGCCGAGCGACTTTAAATGGAGGTACATGCTAAGCCGAGGCAAGATAAAAGTAGAGCCCATGAAAATTTCAGGTTGGACATTTTACCCAGCCTGAGCCCGCCATAAACATAGCCCAAATCAGACCCAAACAGAGAGACCAATTGTTAAGCCCGAAAACTACCTACAAAGCTATTGTTGTTGGATTCTTTCTTCCTTCCCCTCTTTGGGACCCTACATCATGAAACTTCTTATTTATCCACCACCGAAGTAGAGGCTGCTTATATATGGCCGAATCACTGCTAAAACCCACAACCACCAATCTCTTATCATCATCGGCTAGGGTTTCAAGAGCTTGGTCCCCTCCACTCCCACATACTCACCTACAACATCACTGATTTTCATAAGCTTGACAACGACGACTGATTGATTAATTGGTTCCTAAGAAGGCATATGCACTAGTGAGAGCTACAACCATAGCTACCTGGGAGAAGGGGAATTGGAGAGGGTCTATAAAGGGTTCCAGATAGCTTTCTTTATGCTAATGATGGTGGCATCGCTGCTTGTTTCGTTGATGCGAGTGGTCATGCTTGTCAGGCACATGACGATGCTGTTGGTGCTGGCACCAAAAGGTTCACCTGCACGAGGCTATAATGTGAGGGTCACTTGCATGTGAGCAACAGATCATCTTCTCTCTTTTGGATGGATAGACCCAGTTGGATTTTAAACTAGGCTCAGACTTGTAGTTTGAAAAAATAAATAAATAATAAAATTGGACTTGAGCCTAGCCCGAAGCTAAAAAAAATTTCAGCACAAACTTAAGTACGGGCATGACCCAACCCAACCTGGCCTAGTTCCAACCCTAGAGATAATGAGCTTATGTGCTTGCATTACTACCTGTTCACCTTTTTTTTTTTCCCTTATTGGAGCCGGCTTCATCATGGAGACCTAGAATGGATACAACCATAAGCATCCGTCCTAATCAAGTCACAAGGTCGTTGGTGTAGCTCTGATAAAGACTCCCATATCACTCTGCCATATAGGATGCCACCCGGTTGGCCATGTTGTTGCCTTCCCTGTAAGTACGTTTGACCAAACAACAAATGCAGCTAGCAATGAGTCTTTGAATGTTGATGAACAAGGGGAGGTGGACATGAGGGTGCTCCATCACCGTTTCACTTTTCTTTACAATTCCCTGTGATAGGTCCTCTAACATCTGTCACGGATGAGGAACAAGATCATGATATGTGCCCTTTTCTTATGTCATTGTTGTTATATATCCTCCTTTAAATGAGTGGGTCGCAACTATGGCACGAGGGGAAAGTGCACAGCAGATGGTGCATTCTTGGCATATGCCACTATCTACAATTCAGCACTGTCCCTCAAACGTACATTTTGCATCCTGACAGGGAGTTTCCGTGGTATTAAAGAATAAATGGTTTGAGTTTTCATAGAGACCAAAATTACCCTACATACCCTCTAAAGCTGTTTCTAATCTTTGTTACAGGATCCTTTATCAAATCATAATCTAACCAATATTATAGCCTAATTTTACATGTTTCAAGGTGAATGATGTGATTCAGAATAAATAGACGACTTCATTTTATTGCACGTGCTACCATCGAGTGCTTGCTTGTATAATACTACTACCTAGGGCTTCTTCTCGAGAACTATTCCATATCGGGAAAGTAGCTAACATTTGTTCTAGGACTTTATAGTACTAGAAAAAAAAAGGAACAATTACAATTTTGCCATCTGAGGTTAGGCCGAATTTCATTAAGCCTCTGTGATTTGAAAAGTAGTACTTAACTCATCTGTGGTCAAATTCTTCAGGCATAATCTTGCCTCATTACCAACCTGCATGGTAAAATGATTCAATAATTTTTCTGAGCCCCGCTATGTAGGAGGAAGAGGGAGGGGAGTCACGATCGACGAGACAGTAGGAGGATAAATAGGTGGAGATCTAGGAGGGAAGGAGAGGGGTACCCTATCAAGCACGAGGAGCCCATGGCACCGACGAAGAGACCTTCATTATCATGGCCACACCCAAAGGTGATGCTAGAGATGGGGGTGAAGTTACCGAGGGTCATCATCTCCATCATGAAATCCCTGATGGTGTAGGACCCATCATCGTAGAAGATTTGATAGAGGCACGATGAGCCTTCGATGCCACTTGAGGAGTTGTGGCTGGTGGAGATGTCGAGGGCGCAACAACGAGGTGAGTCGTAGATGAGGGGCAGTAGGAGGAGGAGACAGAGGGGTTGAAGATGGGGTCAGATTGCTCATAGCAATCTGCGCAGGGCTAGCATTGGACCTAGGTGACATCACTCCTAGTGTCCAGCATCATATACAAGAGCTTTGGAGGGCTCCTTATCTCCATTCTAGAGAAGTACTTATCGCTGCTCTGGCTGGTCCCAAAGATGATCAGTCCCAGGATATCCTCCACCAATGCTGTGAACTCCTCCACCATAGGTTTCATATTTGGGCGTTTGATGTCATGGTTGCGGCAAGCAAAGATGTTGAGAGCACGGCAATGGATAGAGAAGGGGGGAGGAGGAGGAGACGAAGGGGTCGAAGATGGGGTCGAATTGCTCATAGCAATCTGCACAGGGCTAGTATTGGACCCAAGTGACGTCGCTCCCGGTGTCCAACACCATATGCAATGGCTTCGGAGGGCTCTCTATCCCCACTTTAGAAAATACTCGCCGTTGCCCTAGCTAGTCTCGGAGATGATCAGTCCCCGGATGCCTTCCACCGAAGCTATGAACTCCTCCTTCGCCACAGGCTTCAGATCTAAGCGTTTAATGCTACGGGCGGTGAGGATGATTGATTTTCTTCGATAAACAATCCTAATTCCCATATCCTTGAATCCATTTTACCATATAGGTGGATAACGGAGAAAGACTGTGTCTGGCGGATCTGAGCACATGTGGATTAAGTGCTACTTTTCAAACTATATGGGGCTTAATGAAATTAGATCTAATCTCAAGTGAGAAAATTGTAATGATCCCAAAACAACAGGGTCAATGATTTGGGAGTTTGCTCGATCAATGCCCCCCAGCTCAAAAATTTGTTGTATTATGATGCCGTGGGTTGTATGTATAATAGGGTTGTGTCTTCGTAACATTCTACTAAGAAGGAAAGGAGCACAGATTCTTTATGCTGCATGTGCGGCACATAGGGTGCAGTGCACCCTTGAATAACGTCCATCAAAGATGGACAGCCTCACACAAGCACAAGTATATGCCGTACATGTTGTTTGATGGCCATCTATCCTTTGATGGACACCATCCATCGGTGCATCGTGCCCTACGGTGCCATATGCACACCATAGGGCACCTGTGCTGAAAGAAAAATTATTGCACATGCTTCAAGGAGGGAGGGGGTTTGAGGGATAACAGAGATCGGCTTCAATGAAAGCTCTCACACAGGGTACCATAATTCAGCTTTCACAATCTTTTTCACTCAAAAGGCCATTCCTCTTGACAACCAACGAAGCAAAAGAGCATGAGATCCATCACCAGCTCAATTGAGACACTACTAATTAAAGTTGGCAAGCATAGTGGGGCGACCCCCATTCCCATACAGATGTAGCTCATTTGCGCGGATGAGCGACTCTTAATGGGATACGCAGTGGTGGACACTCCACAGGGTGAGAGAAGAAAAGAGCAAGATAATTGATCATGACCAACCTTAGCTTTTGCTTTAACGATAAGAAAATAATGAGCAGAAACGAGAAAAGGCTGCAGCATCCGTCGACAACGACGGGTTGAAATTCTGCATCTCCTGGAACCAGTAATATAGAAGCCTTTGCTTAGTTTTGAGATTTATGATCTTTTGGACGAAATTTGTAAAGATCTGCATCATTATGCTGCTGGACGGTATGAGATAGAAGTGGGATAAAGTTGGAGACTAATAGAAATAATATCTTTTGAGGGAAGATTAAGCGAGAGCCTGATCAATTCCATTAAAAAATTAAAGTACAAAAAGGAAGCATTACAGAAATTCCAGATTGAGGAACTAACAAGACCATAAATTGAAATAAAACATTAAAAGAAGAAACTTTCCTTCTTCTAAAGATTTAGATGTTGAAACACAGGATTCAGCTTCCTTCTAATATGGTCAGAAGTAAATCTAGTCCACACTCTAAGTAGATACTTCAAGAAGATCCGCAGCTCTCCTCTGGATAAAATCTTTTCAGTCATCTCTAACGTCAGGAACCAACCTACGGCTGAAGCCAAGTCATCCATTCAAATTTCAAACTGCAAATCTTCTCTCTTTTTTTACCAAAAAAAAAACGCCATTCTTTTTTAAGATAAGTCTCTTTGCAGTCTTGCCAAAGACCATTTACACTACCAGGGCGCTGAGTCATATGAAGAATCTGGCAGAAATGCAACCAAATTGACTTTGAGAAGGAGCACGAGGCAAACAGATAGTCTGTGCGTTCTCCTGTTCGAATAAGGGACAAGCAACCAGAGCCAACCAATTCCTTTTCCTTAAAATTCTCAGGATTTAATTCTTCGAAGAGTAGAGCATCAATGCATTTGATTCTCTACTAGAGGAATGCTCCAGACTTATTTGATGTGATAAGAAATGACTGCACTAAAGTTCAATCCCTTGTAATAGTTGTTGACTATTAAAATTCCATTGGCACTTCATCTCCATTTAATTGTGTCCATTTCAAGAAAATCACCACATCCAGCAACAAATCGGTCCACTCGACCAACACTCTATTGACATGTTGTGAGTAGGGGGAGCAAATTCCATATTCAAATTTAAATCCAACGAGGGTTGATCTCAGTTCGGTTCAGTCGTATAACAGACAGGACTCAAAACATATTTATATTCCCTGGGTCATTACCAGTAATCAGATGAAGTATTAAATATGAATTGCAATAACATCATATCACAGTGATTTCAACAAGACAACCCTCACACACAAAGATGCGAATTGTCATCTGATCCACCAAATTTGGAATGTTAATTTATAGACAGGAAACATAAAATAGAAATCTGAAAAAAAGTAATATAAATGACTAAGTGAGGAATAGATGATTCCATCATCAGCATTAGTGAAATTAATGGATCACAGTATTAACAGACTTACAAAGAAAACCTATCCCATACAATGCAGCTGCCACAAAATATTCCTGTTGAGTGAAAAAATTAAGTCCAATCTCCATGATGATAAAATTGATACTTTCCAGACACTAAGCCATCCACCCTCTGCTATCATAGATGTATAAAAAGCCATTTTCATAACCATATCCCATAGCCCAAACAGAAAGCATGTTGAAGTACAGTTCATGAAATAAAAAAAAAAAGTGCAAACAACTTGAACATTGAAGAGATGGAAACCAGTCTCCGTTTTCAAGGAAACTGGAAATTACTCAGCAGATATCCAATTTCTTAGCCTCCAATGCTTGATTATTTTAACACTCAGTTAAGGCAGATTTTATTGAAATGAAACACGGTATCACTTGTCAGTGAAATTCTATCAAGTTTGACTATATCTAGCCATAGACATCACTACGAGCATAATTAAACCAGAGAGGCCCACCGTCAACTGTTAGATTAGAAGATCAGGAATAAGCAACTTGTAATTTCTGCTTGCTTAAGTATCATTCCTTACAATTTCTCATAAGCATGGTATTTGTGTATTACACAGCCTATAATACTTCCTTTCAAGAACAAACATCTGAAACCTTTACTGCTCATGTCCTGCTATTGCCTGACCTCTTTGCAGCAAAGAACTGACGAAGAAAGAAAGTTTGCCTCCACCACGTGCAGAGGATCTAGCTGTAATGGTGCCCCTGTTGTTCACCACAGAAGGAACAGCTTCAGGCTCTGGTGAGGATAGTGGCGGAAGGGTGAATAGGAGGGCATTTAGCATCCGTATAATCTGGCTGAAACTGGGACGTGTATTGGGGTCCTCAACCCAGCATGACTGCACAATGAACATTAGCTCAGGCGGTGCATCCTCTGGAAGGGGTGGCCGCATTTGCTACAGGAGACAACAATTAGTTCAAGTCAGCAAATAGTAACAATAAAGATACAATCACTTTGTGTACTATCAGAAAAGATGTGAAACTTTCCACAACTAAGAAAATTCAAGCATCTGTTTTTGGATCAAGATATCACTGATCTAATATAGCTTTGTATATCACTTAATCTTGCAGACAATCTTTAGCTAATAGTGCGACATCAGCAACAGATGGCAGCTATCACACTCATTACAAATGCATATATAGTAATCAAACAATATGATTGACAGTTTGCAATCACTCTTTTTTTCCTCAATAACTATTTATAAAATAGAAATAGAAAGAAAACAATGTAGAAAAAGCATGCATGCACAGCTTGCTATATTGCACTTTCTGAAATTGGCCTTCATGGATTTATGCAGTTTGGAACGGAAAAAGAGGTACAGTTTTAGCAGCAATGTTCACCATACTGATACATACCACCTGTACCAGCCATAATGGTACCAAACTGAGACTTGGTATGCAGGGTGTGCCAAGTCTCGGTACACCAAACTGATCCTTGTACCAGGCGTATCAACACCCTATCACCATGGTACTGGTATAAGGTCTGGTACTGAACTTACAAACCTCGTTTAACAGTAATAACAAACATCTTACAGAATATAAAACTTCTTCTCTTACATAACTCTTTATGATCCATCCGCCATAATATTTGGCAAGGATTCAGAAACAATGATATGGGACCGCTGCATACCATGATATGTATCATACCAACCACTGAACTGAAAAGACCTCCATGATTTTTAAAAAGCTTCAACTCCAATGAACAAATTATATCACCCTAACATGATCATACGGAGAACCAAACTTTGTTGCTAATAATAACAGTGTCCTTGTACTCATTCTATTATAAACTTAGGTGATCTTCCTGAATGAGCCATCTCACACTATGTTTAACTTATGTACAAACAGAATAATCAGATTTTCATTAATAAACATCTTCCTGCTATATCTTATTGAACATTTTAAACATACAAGGAGATGCTCTCTAATGAAAATAAATTCCATAATTTATATCTGCTTTCTTGATTGTGTTGCACAACAAGTCAATGATAGAGAGCAACAAACTTCAATTCAAACATGTCTTCATAACCAAATTGTTCCTGGTACCAACCATGCAACCAATAGCATACCATATCTTGGACCATCCCAAGACCATCCACTCAGGATCAGAACTTCACAGAAGCATATGGATCGTCGCAGCATCGTGCTACTCAGCCATCTTTATAATATACCTAAGAAACTTTGCACTGCTGGCTGATTCCATCTCATTATTCATCTCAAAGAAAATTTTCATCATGTTAGGAAATGAGAACCAGGCCTGTCAAATGACAGAGATGAGCCACATAAAAGGTACCAGCATTGCATTATAAGGCAATAGACAGAGTATTACAGTAAGAATCTGACCTATATCTAAACCTCAAGTGACCCACAAAACAAAGTTACAACATCCCAACAAGAAAAACCTTCAGTCTTCTAGAGATTTCACCATCATGACATCTATGATTTTCCAATTTGGTCTATATAATCCAGCTCTTTGTGGCCTGAGATTTCTTCAGCAGATTAAGCACCACTGTCTAGCCCATCCACACACAAACCACTAGCATCCTAGGCAGTGGCTTACTCTGACCCAAGCACAAACCCATTCCAGCCTGTTCACTTGCTCGGCACATTCTGGATGTGGATGGGATGTGCACTGCATGCTCCTCTGGGTGCCCATTCAGCTGCTTCCTGTGGCCAGCCAAAGAGCTCTAATCTACTATTTTTTGCATGTGCAGAGATTTTGCATACTTCAACAACGTGTTTGTACTCTAGTATCACGACCCTTGCATGGTAAGAGGTTGACTGTCCTGCCACTACCCCTTCAATTGCAGATACTAAGTTAAACAGATGAAAAATGAACCTGGGAAGACACTAGAAGTACAAATTTCCTATGAAAAGACTTACATAATCCATGCAACATAAAACCAAGCCCAGTATCATTTTTACAGAATAAATATTCAACAGACATGTTCAGCTGGTAACTCTACATGTACAGAAGACTGAAATGGAATCTTAAGAAATATTTTATGTTTTGGTATCTTCATAAAAGACTTAATTGGTTATCCAGTCAGTTGTAAATTATTAGATTTATATTGAGTGATTTTAGTTTATATTACAATTACATATGCAATTGAATTAGACCGAGCGAGGGTAAGTCCTATCCCCCACCCCACCCCCACAGAAAGATATGTCTAGATTCTGCAGTCTGCGCCACCAGCTGTAATATAAAAAAAAAGATTGGATAGTTAATTTTCACCTTGAAAGCAGCAGCATATGCAGCCTGCAAGTTGGACATGCCTTCAAATGGCATTCGGTTGGTCAACAACTCCCATAGAACAATGCCAAAGCTGTACACATCAACCTTGTTGGTGTAGTGCTTCTTCTCACCACGCCGCAGTGTAACTGTGCTATATAACTGCAACATTATATTTAAATTCAGATAAAAGATAACTCAACAACAGCAAGAAGTGGAACAAAAGGGCATCATATGATATTTCCTAAGATCATATATTAAATCATAAATCCAGTTGCATGATATTCACAAATTCCAAACAAATTCCAAAGTATCAAACTCATTCACAAAGCTTACCCTATATGGATGGCATAAGGCTATCAATTTAAGGTTACTCTAGGAAACATGGTACAAAGCAATTTGTCTTGAATTAGATAATAAATGAGAAATTTGACAATAAACTGGGTCTAAATCCTTAAGGAACAGAGAGTGTAGGACAAGAGGCTGCAGAGAGATATAACCAGTTAAATAAATAAACAAATGGAACACAAGACATGAGTATTTCTATACAGCATAGACACCTTGATGCTTCCCACTAGCCAACAAATATACTACACCTCATGATTATATTTGCACAAAGGGGAAAAGTACAAACAACAAAAAGGCATTCATACAATGAAATAGGTGATACACAAATTACACATTTTTCATAATGTTAAGAACTTAAGAGAGTGCCTTCTGTTTATAAATATAAACCATACTATAACCACAATTATCCAGCCTTGACACAACTATTTGAGGTCAGCTTCAAGAATCTTTATTCACCAAGCATTCCTATCGAGGGTCACCTCTAGTATTACTAAAAGCCTTTCAAATCTCTTTGTTGATACATATGGACAACTATGAAAAAAGATTATAAACAAAAAAGATTATAAATATTTTGGAGAGAATTTATAAAAAGAAATTATACATATTTTTGAGAAAATTGACTAAAATAATTTATAAATATTTATTCAGCTATCTGGAAGTTATAGGATCATGCCTTTAAACACATCAATACAGACTCCCTTTTACCCTACTAAAACACACTCTATATAAAAGATATTTCAACACTTCCAATAGTTATGACATCTCTGATGAATTTATTCCATTATCTTATTGAGCTCATCCTCTACATACTGATTTGTAGCCAAAACTCTTTACTATAGGATAGAAAGAGATGTGGCAACCTTGAACAGTTTCCAATTGAATTCCCAAGGATTTACACTCAGTGACATTAATAGTAAAGTTAATAATTCTTAAATAATCAAAAGTTAGTGATGTATCACCTCAGGAGCCATCCAACGGTATGTACCAGTTTCAGCAGTCATCATCTCTGTCACAGTTTCTTCTCTTGCAAGTCCAAAATCAACAAGCTTGACATTCTTCTGATTTGCAGTAAGCAACAAATTATCTGCATATTTTAATCATGTTTTGATAAGCGAAAATGTGGAAAATGTACCGAAAGAAATATAGAGCTAAGCCTAACACCAGATAATCTTGTATATGAATGATTGTACATCAATAAGATGGAAAGTAAGTTGGTATTCTCATTTTGCTGGAAAAAGCAAGTTGATAAAAATGGGATGCTAACACTTCATATTGTTGAGACCTAGAGTATTTCATATACTATTTCTTCCTATATATTTGATACAGCATCAAAGAGTATTTGCATAAACATGTACTCTAGAGGAAAAAATGCCAAAATGCGCTAACTGAAGTCAAGATTCACAAACTGACAAAGCCTAGTAATTTAAACACGGTCATTCTTCCCCTTTCTGGCCTGCAATAAGAACATATGAATATCAAAATTGGAAACTAGATAAACATCATTGTTTATCTGATCCCTGAAGCATCAGACTGACTTGATCAACAGAAAAGGCATATTCTTTACAATAAAAGGTATTGGGATACAAGCTAAAAGCTAGGAAATATTATAAATAGTAAGATATGAGAACAAGGATTGGCTGAGTGTACCCCGTTGTTCTTTTACGGGCACTGTACATCAACAATTATCTTCCCTAAACATGACCCTGAACACAAGAAACAATTTACACTGTAGGAGAGCCACACTAATAACACTTGGCAGACAACCAACAAGAAAAAGAGAAGGAAAAAGAAAAAGGTCTTCAGATCTTCAAACAGGAAGGAAGGCAAAATAAATAATAAGAATAGATCCAGCATACTAAAAGAATTTTCACTGAGCTACTAGAAGGATAGATTTAATTGTGGCATCTTCAAATATTTGAAACAAGGGATCCTGTGACCGCAAATACCAAAAATCAGCACCAGGCAGGCCAAAATATCAGAAGACATAAGCCAATATAATGAGATATTGATAAAAGAGAACTATCTATCAGGAAACAACATTTGATAATGTGTTCCCCACAGACTCAGGTTGCTTCCGACAGCAGCCAATTGAACATACACTTATACTCGGGATTTCTTTTCATCTTAACAGTCCCTTGCAGAAACTATTTACAAACAGACAATCTATCAGTGGCCATATGACCTAATCAAAATGCTGATGGAGCTAAGTTTAAAGTACTTCAAGGAATAATTAATGATACAAGAAATAAATGAGCAGATCTATACCAGGTTTCAAGTCTCGGTGTATTATCCCATTAGCATGTAGGCAGTCCATTGCACGAGCAATGTCAAGTGCAAAGCTCACTGCTTGACGAAGATCCAGCTTTTTGGGGCGAATGGTCAATAAATACTTTTTAATGACATTCCTGGCAGTAGCTCTGTGGCAACTACCATGATTGGGTCCTTGCATGCTCCAATGAACTACAAAAAGGAGGACGACAGTTATGAGTGGTTCAGAAAATTTTAAGCAGAAAAAAATGTACTAATCGGAAATAAGCATTAAATCAGTTGGCTGAGGACAATGAGCAGGACAAGCCTGGAACATTTGTGCCCAATTTGGAGATAATATATTGTGCATCTAGTTAATCACCATCACAACTTATTAAGAAGAAATCACACACCTTGACAAGGTTCTCATGTTTCACTCTGGACATCATATTCACTTCTCGAATAAACGAGCTTCAAGTGTTGCCTTTTCTTCAGGAGTGTTGCCACTATTTAGTACTTTGATTGCCACAATCTGGTCTCTATACCTGATTGAAAGAAAGAGATTTAGCAGACTGCTTTAATTAATACTAATCATATCAACTTACAAGCAATAAATATTTCCTGGAAAAACTTATTTAAAAAATGATAAAAAGTCATCAACCTTCTTAATGATCGACAGACTATTTTATCATGATAACAAATATAATAAATTTTAAGTTCATTTGAACAAGAATCATCAGAAAATATTTATAGAAGTCACTGACTAGATTTAAAATGACTAATTGTTTTGCACCTCCCAACAATGTCAAGAGAAGTTTTGAGTGTTAAGTCCATTTGCACAGGATTTAACCTCAAACAAGTTTCAAGTCAAAATCAAAAACATTCCACAATAAAGTTGCTCAAACTTAAAGGTCATCATATGATAATCAAAAGCCAAATAGCATTTCCAGTTAGGATGGAAATAATGAGTCAAGTAGGCTTCGGTTTTTGTGCAGATTGTATCAGCTTTTTGCATGAGTTATGCTGCGCTCCACTTGACATGAAGGTCTTGTCAAGAAATTGATGTGCATATCACAGTTTCTTTGTAATTGAACCTTACCATCTGATTACTATGATATTATCAAAATTTACCAGCCACATTAATTCTTTGTTCAAGGTTTGGTGTTTTCTTCCATATTCTAGTTATCTCATCTTATGTTGTTCCTAAAAATTAGCAAAGAAATCATGAAAGTTAATTTATAAATCTTTAAACAAATACTTAAAATTCCCGCCAAATTGATTTAGCAAACATAGAATGGTTCTCCTGTTTTCCGCGTACTTTTATTAATTAGATTTTTTATTTAGATTTTTGTGAATGTCCAACTACGTGAATTCTTATGCCTTGTTCTCCTTCTTTGTTTCGGAAAAAAAAAGATTACCCCATCGTACAAGCTATAACCATATATGTAGTTCCTGATAAAACATGCCTGTATATGTGAAAGGAGAACATTTGCAAGTGAGAAGTTCGTGAAACCATGTCGTTAAAACAGGGGTTCACGGTTTACATGGTAACTAGAACCGTAAAAAGGTACCAAAATTTCCTTTTCCAGCACAGAAAGGAAAATAAAAGCAAAAGCCATTCAAACAAATCAGGATTTTGCACTTACTTTCCCTCGTACACTTTGCCATGGGCTCCTTCTCCAATCTTCGATCCGATAAAAGCAACCTTGGGTCAATCAGTAGCTTCTCATCGATATCAAGTGATGGAGCTGGAACAGCACCATTCTTTCCAAACGAGTGCCTTCCAAGCTGACCAAAATCATCCGCCACTTTGTTTGGCCCTGGACGCTTGAAATCCTCACACTCTTTTCTACCATCTTTACAGTCGCCACCACGACTCATGTTGAGGCAATCACAGACAACACAATCACTAGTTCAAACCCCTAAACATATAAAACAACAAAATCCAGTCGACCCTTCCACAAGTTGAATAAAACACTTTTCGCTCTACTTCACACAAGGAAAAAAAAAAAATACGAATTCTTCCCCGATAAAACTCCCTTCGGATCCTACTGGAGTGCAGCAACCACTATTCTATTTACAAAAATCATCTATGTAAAAATATCACATCCAAGCAACAAGTCCGAGAGAAGAAACACCCGACGGATATATCTCTTCCCCAACCAGAAGCTTTACCCCACGTATCCAAATTTTTACTGATACTAAAATCTCTTCCCCAGTTAATAACTCCGGAAATACACCAAGAAATCAGTAAATATACAACAAAAAGCTATCAAACTCTCAAATTCAAATCCGTTACTTTCTACCTCTACAGGAACTGTCAACTGTACAGCAAAATTGCAAGCAAAGAAAGCAGAAAAACCAGGAAAAAGAACTTCGAGATTTTGTCTAAAAAAATTCGGAAAAACCTACTCTCCTTTGAACTGGAATCAATCGGATTTTGTGGCCTCTCACTCCGTTAACTTGTCTACAAACTTCGAAATCGAACACGAATTTTAAGGGCCGTTGTCTCTCCCTCGCTCTCTTTCAGTTGGATGGGGCAAGGAAGGGGCCGTCCGAGAGGATTTTCCGCGCATCGTCCTACCACGACGGCAGCCGTTTTATACGCTAGGGAAGACTGGGCTTCCGGTGGATGTCCCCAGACCAACGAGAGGACGCCAGGTGGCCCCTAAGGTGGGGGAGTGGCAAAGGTGAGCTTGTGGTCACCGCGTCGGCGATTCGTGCTGATGCGTTTCCCTTCGGGATATCAAACGCGTTTCCGTTTCTGTCAGTCTTTTCTTTTTTTTTTTTTAAATTGCAGCATGTGAGTCCCATGAGCATCGGATATCGGTTTATATATTGAAACAGAGAGGTGTGGTGGACTCTCATGGGTTGTGGACCAGTGATTTCATGGTGGGAACTGGGAAGGACGGGACGGCCGACCATTTTGACTGGGGTGGGGATTGGTGGGCCCCACGGCCGTGAGCACGGGCGGTGACCGTTGTTTGACTAGAGTATGGAAACGAAGTCAAGCGACGTGGCAGCTATGTAATCCGGGGAGACTTTATAAAAAAACTAAGAATCAAAAAACAAATAAAATAAAATATTATTAATAATAAACAATATACCAAAAATAATAATATAAAAAGATAATATTTAATATGACTGTTAACATAAATAAATATACTGAATTCATGATTCTTTTCCATGTATTACTTCACCGCGCACAAACGATGGAATAAGAATCTTGACTCATAAATGCTCTGCTCTCTATTTGCATCCCATTTGAATTTTCATTTGGATTGAGGTTATGTTTACTGAATTCTAATTTTTACCCATTGATTGCTTACGAATTATAAATTATTATATAATAAAAATTAATTATTAAAAATATTTGAATAATAATAATAATATATTTATCCATATTTCGAAGATCAATAATAAATTTTAATCATCTAATTAAATAGATATAAATGAATTTCAATATCATTCATTAATGATATAATGTTTGTATTTAATGTTGAAAGAATGGTCAGATAAGAGAGTCCTGATATATAGCATATAAAAATTAATTTTAATTCATATAATATTTATAGATGAAAATTTAATATTGACGTGGACAATTTATTTGATCGTTTAATTTTTTAATTTTTATTTATATATATATATAATTATTTATATATATCTGTAAACCACTCAACGCACATATTTTAAATATCTGTATGTATTTATTTAAGTTATTCAAACTGTATAGTTGCAATAATGATATCGTTGGATATGATTTTTTCTCATAAATAAATAAATAAATATAAATTTATTATAATAATAATTAATAATTTTAATTTGTTTAGAATGTTTTTATTTTCTGATGGAATGTTAAGAATTTATTCTCATCTTATTTCTTCAAAATAACTTGTGGTAGTTATGGTATTGTTTATTGTCTTGCTTTGTACCTTTGTGGAGGTAGCTCTTACAGATTTTCTTTTTAAACATTTTAGATTGGCCTGCTCAATCGGAGTCTAATCTTAGTGATGGTAAGAGAAATACAATAGTTTGTGTATGAAATCATGGATAATAATCAGATATTAAGGAAGTTTTCTTGAGCATTTTAAATTTGAAACATAATAAAAATGGAATGTCAACATATATGGTTTGTGTTTTGTAGATGCCTTACAGTAGTTATCAAGCCATGCTCAATTCTATAACATTTTATTTTTATCTTAAATATTGATTATATTTTAGTAAGACACTGCTATAAGTACTTTATTTGCCATTTACTGGTGAACAAAATAAGTAATACGATCTTAATTCTAATTTTGGAGGTTACACTATAAGATTTTTAAATCTAAAGATATCAATTATCTCGATGAGTGATTGGGATCAAGATGGATCGAGATCTTGTATCTTAGTTAGTATGACAAGAAAAATTAAAGAGGAACCTTTTTTTTAAAGAACTCACAATATTTTAGAATTAAGATATTGATATATCAATCAATATAATAAATCTAAGATTATTAACTATATTTAAATATCAATTTTAAGAAATATAAAATTAGATTAAAAATAAAAAATAGATTATCAAAATGAGTATACTATATCGGTGGATATTTCTTATTTTATGAGTCTTATATCCATAAAAATGATAGGACCAAAGTTTTTATGTATGCCATTAGATTGGGGTGGGGGCTTGTGCTCGGGACCAGTACAAACTAACATTCATGGTCTCAAGTGAGATAAAAACCTTACATGGAGGGCAATGCATGGTATGGTCTACATACATAAGTGAGAGGTTGTGCATTTGAATGTTATCATTTATATATGCAATAAAATAGGTTGATGGCCTTTGCTTATTATTTATAATATGTAATTTATAAAACTAGTAAGTCTTGGTAAATATATTGTGACAAAAGGAAAAAGAAAGCCATACGTTTCATGTGAAAAGCTAAGAATTACCCTTGTGGCAAGGAAAAGTATTTTCTTTATGACCATAACAGGCAGGCCATAATCTCCATGATAGGAGGATGACACATATCTAAATGAACCAAAGGATGAGGGTGCTAGCACTAAAGTTCCAATGGAATGTGACATTTCGCTACATTACAGCCATACTATTTAATCGTTTGCAACAAAAATAGTGGTTTTCTTTAAGTAGATGAATTCATTTCATACAATTTTGATCCACATAACTAAGCATGGGTATCACACCATGTACCTCAGCATTAAACCATGTAATGCAATACATGTTCATCGAAAGTAAACTAAGTCCAAGGAAAGGGCATTTGTTTTGCTACGTTACTTCTAATGCATGATATGAACATATCGTAGTTACATGGTGTCATAAATAAGAATGACCGCTTTTGAAGGTACAAAGGACCAATTACATCCATGCGATGGAAGCCACAACTAGTCTAACGGGAAAAGACATGTCAATTTAAAGCAAAAAAAATGCAGTACTTATTTGTTTGCTTGGATGCCTAACGTCCTCAGCACGGAATCTACGATCAATCAATGTAGATTTAGAAAAAGCCAAAAATATCACTATAAAACTCACAAATCTAGTGTTTTCTCAATACCACTTCTGGATAGAGAATGACATCTACGAGTGCTATATGTATATGACAATTATAAATTATAATTATAATATATATCTCCATTTTATATCAAGCACCATCCGTCTGGAAGTAACTATGCATTGCAACGGATGCAGAATAGATTATTAACGTTCCAACTAGATACCTAAGCACTCATGATATATTTTGTTGTGATTGAAATTGAAGTAGAAAAATTATAATAGAAATTGGATGGATCATATTTTTCGAAGTATTTAATTGGTGATTGAAATTAAAATTTAAAACAAAAAAAATAAATATTAAAAAAATAAAAATAAATTTTAAGAGATTGAAGCAATCTCGTTTTTTCTTGAAATTGAAACGAGGATGAAATTTTCAAATCAAATAATTTAAATATTTATTATTTATTTATTATTTAATTTAGGTTCCAATAAACAATGTCTACGCTCATTTCGCGGAAGTTCCAAGGTAGTGCAACAAATGCGCAAACTTCTCCTCCTGAAGAGCTGCAAGGTATCGCAACAAGTGCACAGGCTTCTCGTATGGGTTTTGCTTGATTTGCCCTCCTTTTTCTCTTCCGTACTCCGCACTCAAATCAGTCACGTCAACCGGACGTGTTCCAAATTCTACTAGAACTAGAATATCTCTACATGGAGATTTGTTGCTGCCATGTGTCATTATTTACGAGCCGTCTCGACTCTCGTGCCCATCCTTTGTTCCCTAGTGCTCCCGAGCCTCTCAAGGTCACACACTAAAATAATGAAATTATGAAAATAATGGGAAGCGTTAATAAAGGTGATGGTAACATTCAAACTTGAAATAATAATAAATTGGTCGGTAAGCTTACTTTTAGATTAAGATTGCTTTCTACTGTCACCTTGAACCTTCCAGGAATGAAGTCTCGCATCAGAAAATTTTTAATTACATGACAGAAAGTTGATTTTGCGAGCATTTTTTTTTTTATGATCAAAACTCACATCAAAGGTGAGAAATCTATGTTAGCTTTTTCTTGTTCACACCGATTAATCATCTTCGTGACATCAATTTTTTTTGAAATAATTTTTAATTCAAATTTTTTATTAAATTATTATTAAAAATCATAATAATTATATATATTTCAAATTATTTATAAATTAAGTATCTTAAAAGAATTGAGGATACATTTGATTCACGATCGAAATTAAAATTGAAATCGGAATGAATTACAATAAAAAATAAAATAATCATATCCCTCAACATATTTGATTTATGAATTAAATTAAAATTTAATAAATTTTTAGTTGATAAAAATTAATTTTAAAAATTAAGATAATTTTTATTCTCTTCGGAATCGAATAAAATAGAACCATAATCAAATAGGTGGAATAAAATTATTATTTTATTTTATTTTAGTGCTGGGCTCTTTCCAACAAAACATATTCTAATTAATTTGTATAACACTTAAAGTGATTAACAGGTCACATGCAGTCATTATGTTCGACATAGTGTCACATAAATAAACAAATGGAAACAGAGTAGAAGCACTATTAGGACTCAAAAAAGAATATGCGTTTTGTAGCATCAGCAAGGCTGACAAAAGATAATACTTTAGTTTCACGAAGGAAATGAATTTTAGTACAAGATGCTGTGATTTTTATCTCACTTAGGGATCCAAATGGCATTTCTTTGGGAAGGATGATCAAAATTGAATAAAACTTTGCTAGCATGAGGACATGATGACTACATCTTATTAAAATTGTACATGATTTGTTTTTTATGAAACTATGCACTGCAGGGTCCAGATAAAATTCTTTTTTCAGACGATTTTGCTCAAAAAATATTTCGTTTGCAAATGCATTAAACATGCACATATTCAGTAGGATGATGAAGATCATAAAGAAATACCCGATCCAAATCAAAAGAATGGCCAATCCAAGTGTTCTCCAATTCGACAGTGAAACATCAGATATTGGAACTAATGAATTTAAGTTTACTTAGTATGCGCTTCCTCAGATGGCATGCAAATTTGCTTCCCATCAGATGTTTAGAGGGAGGAAAATATAAAAAACTTGTAGAATAAATCCAATATAACCAGAAATACTTGTATGTTCAAGCTCTGTATTTTGCTGCTAGCATGCCTTTTTTTCTGAAAAAAAATAAAAAAAAAAGAGGTCAATCACCAAAGAAAACAAATAGTGGTCCTCCAATTGGATGGCATGACTTTAAGCCCCTCATCCACCAAATTTTTGAGTGGTGGTTTGTCACTTGGAAGGGCGTGGCCACAAGCACACAAGCAACTAGAGATTTTTTCTTATAGTGGCTCGCATTTTTTGTCCCACAGAGCGTGACTTTTGTTGCAAAAGACAAAATGGAGCAAGCTAAACCAATTACATTTCAGGATTACGAGGCTTCCATCAACCATTCCATTAGCGTCTCATGATTGGAAGCTTGAAACTACAATAATAACAAGATGAAAACTTGCTGTATCCAGAGATTTTTCATCTCATTAGATACTGTAGGTTGACAGATTTAAAGGGACATGTCTCTTTTTGCAAGGATGAGCATGACCAAAATCCAGGAATAAGGAAAGAAAACATAAAGAACAATCTAACCCCACCATGAAACAATGTACAAGCATCAACTTGGGGCAAGTATGATGGCTACCAGATTTCATCTCCTAAAAGTAGTATACGTATTTACCATTATAATGGAGAAAACCTTGACACTTTGTGGTCGAATCATCATTGCATATGAAAGGCTGCCAATTGTTCATTATATGACATCGTATGATTCCTTTTGTTAATAAATATACATCCTAGCAAGTTTATCTATATTTGAATATATGGAATGCTTCGGATTGGGTCATCTGAGTTCTAAGTCCAAACTTGCCTTGACCTAATTATATTTTTGAGTTGCATGTTATATTCCTAAAAGAAGATGATGCAAGAATTTTAATAGTTTGAAGTGTCCAGAGTATTGGAGAGACAAAGGAATGCACTAGTTTTGCTTCTGGCTTTTAAGCTTTCATAAATATTATATGTGAGGATCCGTTTGGATTTATGCCTAGTTTTACATCAGCTATGCAATAGTCAATAGATAAATTAGGATATTTATATAAGATCAAAAATTCAAATAATATATTCTATCTAGTCTGTTTGGATGAATTTTGGATTACAATAAAATTATATTCTCCTTATGCGGATCAGGAGATACTACAATAGAGGGTCTATAATGGATTTGAGGTATTTATGATTAGATTTGAATAGATTTAGACTCTTATCTTGATAAAGACGTCATGACTTAAACGGAGAGAATACGAGAATCCATATAAAACTATTTAATCTCATATTGACTGTGTAATAGATAATTTCTGCATATTTATATAATAGATTTTGGATATTTATATAAGATCAAAAAATCTAAATAATACTAGTTTTTTAAGTGAGACCAAGAGTTGTGACTCTATGCCTCTAATATACATCACACATGTCAAATTATCTAAATATATTAATTTATATGCTCCTGTTGCTTCTCTATAGTTATTTAAAAAAAAAAAATCATGGAATCCATAATTCAAACCAAGTGAGAATTTGGACTCTTGATTCCCGATGTGAATGGGAAGTCCTCGAATGAAATGGTCTACTCACAACCCGTGACCTTAATTTGAATATGGTGTCTTGTCGTAACCAAAAAAAAAAAAGGGAGTGTCCCGATTTGAATGGCAAGTCCTGATATTAATTTGCTGTGTAACTACTAAAATGCACTGTCCTGGAATGGACTACTCACAACCTTCTATAACCAATGATGATTCAGAACTATGGACAAAGTTTCGAGGTTTTTTGCAAAAATATCAGCTACCAGTAAGATGCATGACCTTGGTGAGTAGTTTTTTTTTTTTGGTAAAGGTGAGAGGTTTTTAAGGTTTGCCTCAATGATTACGACCAAAAATTTCTTATTTGAATTTTGGATAGTTCATTGCTGAAGCATTAGAATGTAGGTAATTATGTGGATAATTATCAGCAATCTCTGCCTGTGGTTCCCGAGGTGGATGCTTTAGCAAAAAGAGTCGCCACGCTTGTGACCATAAAAATCTTCTTTCTTCGTTGCTTCCAATTTGGTAGGGAGTCCCTTTCATCTCTGCCTCTTGTCACATATCCCCTTTGCGAAGTCTAGATCATGGCTATAGCTCTCACTCACTCTCTTTTGCCCGGTCTCTTCAATTTCGTGGTAAAACGCCAAAAGAGTTTGAACAATATGAAGTGCTTTTGCCGAAGGTTGGCTCGGAGAAATATTCCCACCTAAAATTACGGAAGATGGAAACTTGTATATCAGCTATAGGACATGTCCTCGAGACAAAGTGGTAGACTGGAGAAAATGAAGGCGTGTGGAATTCATAGCATATAGCATACGAAGTCGGCAAATAATTTTCAAAGCTTTGGAAAGATTAGAATATTTCCACATTATGCACATACATATGGTCCGAAGCAAACCGAGTCGCAAATTGGCTGGTTAGATGTACAAACCAAGAGAAAAATGCATAAAGTTAAATGAGAGAGATGTCGGTCAGATTGATTGGTTGAACTCGGGTTATTTAGTCATGCTTTGATACATTCCATAGGAACTACCATCACAGACTTTTGCAATGAAGTGAAACATCCATTGACCCATCTATAATAATGCCTTTGTTGTTAACAATTTTTGATTTGGTAATTTAATTTGTCACTGCAAACAACATAATATGGTTTAGTATTAGACTGTTTGTGGTATGGTATATCACCAAATAGGATTAGGAGGGCTTTCTTCCCTCTTGAGAATGATATGCACACACTGATAGTGCGTTGCAATTAGCAAAAGAAGGTTGTAACCCAAAAAAAAAAAAGCAAAAGAAGGTACTAGCAAGTTTCTGTTAATAGGCTTTGCACCTTTATTTCATTAATAATAATAATAATAATAAATCATGGCCGTTATTAGCCATTATTTTTTTAGAGAGGTGCTAAGTGAGCTTCTCTGCGTTTGTAAGGACTTTGCAGAAAGCATGAATACATAGTCCTTTTTGTCTAATTCCATCTGTCTCTTATTTCTCCCCCTGTTTGCTTTTGTTCGATTAGAGAATTATAAGCCATCTATTGACAAGCAAAGCAATAGAAAAAAATCACATATTCTGCACTAATAATGCAGGGTCTGTTTTCGGTCTGATTCAAAGTAGATACATATCAGCAAAAGGAAAATATCTCAGTAGAGAATCAGCTGTTTGGTTGATTTTGGAAGCATGAATTGGTTTTGAGCTAGATCTACAGGACCTCTTTAGAATTGTCCATGGGCCAAGCTAGTTATGTAAGTACATCATTTCATGACCAAACAAGGGTAAAATGGCGTGCTTGAGCTTAGCCTAGCTTGTCAAGCATTGCAGCCATCACCAAGAACAGGGTTTATAATTACATATTTCAACATATATATATATAAATATAATGCTTGTGCAATACATATGTTATGATCTCAGCATCCTTCAATAGGCCATTAGGCTTACTGAACTGCACTTAATTGTTGGCTTCGCCACTTCTAAAGAGTAGCTACTTGACAGTTGTTTACCTAGTTTCACTACTGCACCTGTTGAGCCACACCTTATTACTGAAGTATAAATAAAACTTTCAGGCTCTTGGCCTTCATCATTCTTACATGATTTGGATACTTGACATGTCACTAGAATTCAAAACCTTTTCCTCGATCTAGTTGCATAAACAAGTTAAATCATATTTGATGGTGGGCTTAACTGTGACCAGAGATACTTGAATGGCCAGCGTTGCATAAGGGAATAGCAAAGATAAATTCAAATTAATAGGTTTGGAGAAATTCAAACTGTTGAAGCTTAAACCACAACAACTAAAATAATACATCCATCTATTCGAAGGATTAACAGGTTACAGAGGGCCAGTCTAAAAATTTGGTGGAAATTGTTGCTTCTGTTCTAAACATTTTCTTGTGCATGCATCTGTACGCTTGCATGCGCATGCCTGTGTTTTAGTGTCGGCACACCCATCTCACATGTATGTTGATATACTTTAATTCTTGATAAATGAACTTTAAGTTCTCTCATTCGCCATGTATGGATAACTAATCAAAAATTTTGAAGTACTGGAGATTTTTTCTTTTCCCATGGCATAATTTTCCTCTTTGGTGATCATTTGCTCTAGTCCACATTGTCTTCTTTTCTTCATTTTCCCATTCATTTCCAGCATAGCAGTAACATCAACCCTTTTTAGTGCTTCTATTCTAAATTTGCCACTAACCCTGTTCTCTTAATACTGCTATTATCATGAGTTTGCCCCTGCTAGGTTTTTCTCAGATTTAGGTATACCTGCAGCCGTGAAGATCATGTGGATCAATGAAGTCATATCAGAGCCAGTCGGCAACATCATCATGAATACTATGATGCTCAGTTCATCAATAACATTTTTGTGGTGCCACTTACTATTGCATAAGCAACAAGCATGTACTAATCGATGTCTTCGGATAAGAATAGAAATTTGGAGAATTATTACAATCACAGTAGGACCCATATAAAAGAGGCATGAGAAAACAAGACATGCTGATTTAAATCTGAAAAGCAGAAGTCATATACATCCAAAACAAGATGGAAGAATTTTATTAGGATAAAACTACTTTAAGGGGACCTACATTTGGCAATGCCCATGTTAAGGAGGACATAGAAATCAATCTAATCAGAAGTAGGCATGTTTGGTTTCTTGGTCCAATTAGACTAAACAAGGACAAGCACTTAGAAAGCAAAATTCACATATTTTTATGATCTCCAGCATCTATATCAAGTTGCTACATGAATGATAACTACTGTGCTGGTATGGTAATATGATAGGATACGTACATTAAAAATTACTTCACAAATAATAATCTACGTGTCTTGAACATGGATGGATATAAATTTGCTAGACTTAGATGGTTAGATCTAATGAAATATTACATCATGCTATTGAAATAATTAATTTTGATACTTATTTGATGATTAGGTTAAAGATTACAAAACTACATGAATTCTAACTTTTTGATTTTTTTTTTTTTGGTCAATGCAGCTCAAATTTAATAGCTTGGATCTTGAATTTATCCTTCATCATTGATTTTGAATCATTATATTTATTTAATAAATTAATGTTAAGTATGTACTCTATATGTACACATTCACACACACATATAGGATTATAGGTCCGTTGTTGCATATTACATTTACACTGGATTGAATCTAATTATGTGAGTCCTAGTCAAACCCAATCTCATTTTATTCATGCTGGTTCCCAACAGTTTATCCAGGCTTTCTATTTCTGGTTGCATTTTTAAATTTATCTCCAGAACACACCTGCTTTCAATTTTCGCTCATCCCATCCCCCCACTTCTTCCTTTTATTCCTCGTCCGAACTCCGTCGTTGCCGGCGCCGAAAAAGGAAAGAGGCATTAAAAGAAAGAAAGAAAAAAAAAAGTCAAAAAAGCGACGCGAACAAGCCCGCTTCGCTCACAGATCTCTCTTGCTGTTCTGGGTAATAATTATCTATTCTTGTAGAAACCGTCTTTGCTCATCGCCAGAAGGAGAGATCAAGAAGGTAACTTTTCGATTCTCTCACTCTCTCACCAGATCTAGGGTTTGAAAATGCTGGGTTCTCTACTGTGATTTTGGTTTCAGTTCATGTTCTGGAGCTCTTCTTGATTCCTCCTCTTCGGTCGAGCTGATTCGATCTTGATGTCTCCGGGAATGAGGTCGGTTTTGTTCTTGATGTTTTGTGATTGTTGTTTCCTCGCTCTTTTGATTTTTTTCGGTTGGATTTGGTGTTGGTTCTGGGGTGGGGGATTTGATCTGCAATTGGGGGTGTGCCTCTGTTCCAGATCGCGGGAGTGAATCAATCTTGGAGAGGGGATGGGGGAGAGCAGGCTGGGGACTGTCGGTGCGCTGAGCCTGTCAGTGGTGTCGTCGGTGTCCATTGTGATCTGCAACAAGGCGCTCATCAGTACCCTCGGGTTCACATTTGGTGAGAAAGCGAAAGTCGAGCCAATGAGATTGTAGTTTGTTTGGGGTTGCTTTTGAGAAATTTAATGTATTAATTGCATCGATCAGTTGGCTTTTACTTGTGGATATTGCTGTCTTGTCTATGCTTCCACCTTTGTTGTCCTTGGAGGCTTTTCTATTGCATTCTTTGATCATTGGCTAGGGTTAGGTGGCAGTTAGTCTAGCAGGATTACTCGTAGTTCTTTTCAACTCTGTTAGCCAGTAATTTCTTCTGCCAATAAATTTATTAGCGATATTTTGTTGGCTGGCATGCAGACAATAATATAACTTAAATTTATGCTGAAATGTGATTGTCCTGGCCTTCTAAACAAATAATCTATTAAAAGTAGAATACAGATAGTATTACAATAGATCAGATCTTGGAAGAAGGGATCACTGGATACTATCTCAAGCTTACTTTCAAGTTGCTTTAACCTCTGCTTTCACTCCTTATGCCATTCTAAACTGTAACCAACATAAAAGTCATTCCCTTGATTCCTTCTTGTACTTGGTTTCATGCTCCCAAATTAAGCTTGGAACTCTCAATACAAATGTTGATAAATATTTAGATACTGTGGGTTTATAGGTAAGATATTATACACATACTGCTAGTTTTTGTAGCAGATGATTAAGGATAATATTTTCTTATCTTGTTAGGCCAATGAGAATGCTCAGATTTTGCTCCTTGCTTGTTTGGTAGCCCACTGGCTTGATGTTCTAAAGAGATTGGAATGAACATAATCATGTTAGGCTAATGACAATGCTCAGATTTTGCTCCTTGCTTGTTTGATAGCCCACTGCCTTCATGTTCTAAAGAGACTAAAGTGAACATGTAATCATCAACCATCATGCTTTT
Organism: Elaeis oleifera; assembly: GCA_000441515.1. Taxonomy (NCBI): domain Eukaryota; kingdom Viridiplantae; phylum Streptophyta; class Magnoliopsida; order Arecales; family Arecaceae; genus Elaeis; species Elaeis oleifera. The sequence continues at coordinate 465,267 of KE504674.1, read as the reverse complement.
GGAGTGTGCGGTAGTATTAGCAAGGTGGAGAGTAAATTCTCCATAGTGAAACTTGGAGATTGTCCAAGAATCAATGTTTCTGTTGCTTGCTTTGAGATTCTCAACTTTATTCCTGTATCTGCCCAAACCTCTACTGTATAATTAAAGGCTCTTATAAGATTCTGTGAAACTTAGTTAACATTTGGTGGTGCACAATTGGTGTATGGATGTGTATCTTCGGACACAACCTGATATGATTCCTTAAGATTTAGTGTTCATATCTAAAGCAATTGTCTAAAAGGTGTCATGGATCCTCTCCTGATATCTTATTTGGATAGAGTTAAACCACAAAGTCTATAGGGGAAAATAAGGGTATCTGGGATTTTGGGACTTGTGAAAATTAGCTGTGCATTAGAGTTATATGAAAGAAAGATAATGAAAATAAAAAAAAAATACTTTGATATTATAGGTTGATAGATTATATTCTAAGAAAGGAGTGAAAGAACTGTAATGTTATTTGGACACTTTAAATTTTGGTTTTCTTGACATGTCAGTGCTTGGATGATTAGGATATAGCATGGCACTCCTTAACAGTTGATGCCAAATCATCAAATTATTCACATGAAGTTGTAAAGTAAGGTAGTCATACATGCTAAAAACCATGCATAGTGTTTAAAAATGCCTAAGATCTGTGAAGGCTACATGATACAGACTATCACAGAATTTTGGTTTATTATTTGGTGACATGGCATAATGAGTATAAAAAAGTTCACATACACAAGAATTGTTTCGTTGCAGCGACCCTTTTTTGGTATTTCATCTAATTCTCCACCAGGGAAAAACCCCTTTAACCAAAGTGGTCAAATCACTGGGAAAGATATCCTTCTAAACTTGTTCTCTTTGAGATAGTGCTTGCAAATCAGTTTCATATGATGTCTGCCATATGGATTTGATCAGGGTTTAAAACTGTTGACGCACGCACGCATGCAGTTATACATACATACATACATACATATATATGTATGTATGTATGTATCTACATACATACATACATACATACATATATATATGTGTGTGTGTGTGTCTATATTTATGCATAACTATGTATGTATATATATGCATATATATGTATGTAAATATGTGTATATATATATATATGTGTGCGTGTGTGTGTGTGTATATAT
>KE504674.1:432151-445926 GCA_000441515.1 Elaeis oleifera | reverse complement strand
CAAACCAGCTCCAGTCGGGCTTCGCCAACGGAAGATCCACGTCCGAATTTCTACGACGAAACGACTTCAGCCTGCAGTGCCAACACCTAAGGCACCCGTCGACAGTGGGTTCGTCGACAATCTCAGAAATATCCGAGCTCCTATCAGATAGAGAGCTGCTTCGCTCCTTCAGATGTTCCTATCGAACTTCAGCCGACAGGTTCGGACGCTGACAGGCTACAATAAAGACCGCAGCACTACTCCATTTCCTGTAACGGACCCCACGCAGCTCCATCATGCTCTGTCAAGTCACGACAACGGACATCATTCCACTCTCCGCAACCTGCCCACGTGGCAAGACATAACGATGTCCACGTCTCTACTCCACTACCCTCCGCAACAAACTCCTGAACGGCCCACTACCAGGTAGTTACAGACGTCGCTATCAAGTCTGTTGCGCCCTCCGCCTATAATAAGGCCCCCCAGATACGTTATTCTCTAAGCTCTCGTCTCTATCTCAAAACTCTGCTAAAATCTCCGTTCGAGCACTCCATTCTTGTTGAGACAGAGAACTGACTTGAGCGTCGGAGGGTCTTACCGGAGCAACCCCAACTCCGATTTAGACTTCCTTTTGCAGGTCCCGGCGGCGACCGCGGCACCCTCGACTCCAGCTTCTCCGACGCCGATGGATTTTTGCACCAACAAGAAGAATGCAGACATCTTTGCCTGATCGACAACAGACATGTCCGAAATCGACTCAAGAGTGATGGTGCATTAGCTGAATATGGACCATCTACATCGATCCATTAACAAAGAAGCAGAGCTCCACATCAAAGCAGTAGAAAACCATTGTTGAAGAGATGGACAAGTTGATTCGAGCTGACTTTATCAGGGAGGTGCTCTATCCGGAATGGCTCACAAATGTGGTCTTTATAAAAAAGACCAATGTAAAGTAGTGGATATGCATAGATTATACCAATCTCAACAAGATCTGCCCAAAGGATAGCTACTTTTATCTCGAATTGATCAACTAGTAGATGACACGTCAAGCCATGAGCTCTTCACTTTCATAGATGCCTTCTTTAGCTATAATCAAATCCGGATGGCACTTAAGGATGAGGAAAAACTACTTTATTGCTGATCGTGATCTTTTAATTACAGAATTATGCCTTTTGGATTGAAAAATATAAGTGCCACCTACCAACTACTGGTAAACAAAATTTTCAAAGAGCATATTGATCGAAATATGGAGATATATGTGGATGACATGCTTGTCAAGAGCCAGGCATCGAGAGACCACATCGTCGACCTCAAAAAAATCTTCAACACCCTCCAAAAATATCAAATGAAATCGAATCGGGCAAAATATGCCTTTAAAGTCATCTCTAAAAAGTTTTTGACTTCATGGTCTCATGTAGAGGCATTAAGGCCACTCCAAAAAAAATCAAGGCCATATAAGAAATGAATCCTCCAAAGTCCATAAAAGATGTCCAACAATTGACTAGAAGGGTAGTCGCTCTCAACCAATTTATTCTAGATCGATGGAGTGCTATCTTTCCTTCTTCAAGATCCTAAAACAATCAAGGGACTTCAAGTGGATAGAAGAGTGCCAACAAGCATTTGAAGAATTAAAAAGTTATCTCAGTTCATCGCCAGTCCTCACCAAACCAGAACTGGATGAGAAACTGTACCTCTATCTAGTAGTTTTCCTAGTGGAAATAAATTTGGTGCTTGTGCGTGAGGAAGAGAGAACTCAAAGGTCGATCTATTACATCAGCAAAACTCTTCACGATGCTGAGATCAGGTATACAAGGCTCAAGAAGCTGATTTATGCCCTTATCGTCATAGCTTGAAAACTTTGGCCTTACTTTCAAGTGCATATCATAGTGCTTCTAACCGATCAGCCTCTCAAGTCAGTCCTATATCAGTCAGACATGATGGATTGACTGACAAAAAGGACAATAAAGTTCATTGAGTTCGACGTGAAGTTTTGACCTCACCCCTTTGTTAAGGCATAGGTGTTAGCCGATTGTATCATAGAACGTACAATTCTAGAAGGAACTACCAAGAAAATCGAGCTAGCCAAGGAAGATCTATCTAAAGTCGAAGGACCCAAGGAGCAATGAGTCATGTATGTAAACGGGTCGTCAAATTCTATCAGATTGGGAGCTGGACTGATCCTTGCTGGACCAGAAGGAACGATCGTGGAATATACCTTACACTTTGAGTTTTTAGCCATCAATAATGAGGCCAAGTGTGAAGCTCTCATCGTCGAGCTAAAAAATGCTAAAGAGCTTGGCATGCAAGAGCTAAAGATCTGTAGTGACTATCAACTGGTGGTCAGACAGGTGAAAAGGGATTATGAGGCTCGAAAAGAAAATATAAAGAGATACCTACGAAAGATAAAAGACCTAATCTCAATATTTATTAGTTTTAATATTGGGCAGGTACCTAGGTCGGAAAATATGAGGGCTGACCTGTTGTCCAAATTGGCGACTTCGGCATCAAGAGATCTACCCTAGGAATCCTTCTTTGAAGTCGTGAAAGAACCCAGCATTGAAGAGTCTACTCTGATCTTACAAATTGATAGCGAACCAAGCTAGATAGACTCCTTCATCTACTTCCTGCAAGATGGGATGTTGCTGTCGGATCCAAAGAAGGCTCGAAAAATCAGACACCAAGTATCCCGTTATATTTTTTACAAAGGCAAGCTATATAAGAGGTCTATTTTTTTGCCGCTTTTCAAATCCTTGTGCCCACCCAAAGTTGAATATGTCTTGCGCAAAGTACATGAAGTAATATGTGGGAATCATCTAGGGGCATGTTATTGGCCTATAAAATACTTCGATCGGGGTATTATTGGCCTATGATGTAGCAAAATGCGATAGATCTGCCAAAACGGTGCGATGGATGTAAGCGGAATGCCAATATCTAATGCCAATCAACTGTGCCACTGATCCCGTTCAGCGCCCCCTGACCCTTTGCGCAATGGGGATGGACATCTTTAGCCCGTTCCCTTAAGCATTGGGTCAGCGAAAGTTTTCACTCGTCACCATCGACAACTTCATCAAGTGGGTGGAAGCTAAACCCCTAGTCTATATCACCGAAGCTAAAGTAAAGGACTTTATATGGAAGTTCATCATTTGTCGCTTCGACCTCCCACGAGTACTAATTATGGATAATGGTCACTAGTTTAGTGGTGTCCGATTTATCGAATTCTATCGTGACTTGGGCATCTTGCATCACCTCATGTCAGTGGGACATCTCCAAGCCAATAGGAAGGCCGAGGCAACTAATTAAACTCTCCTACATGGTCTAAAAGCTAGGTTAGACCGAGTAAAGGGATCGTGGGTAGACGAGCTTCATCACGTGCTTTGGATCTATAGAACAACTAAGAGAATTTCTACTGGAGAGACTCCCTTCAGCTTCTCTTTTGGAACAGAAACAGTCATCCACATGGAGATTGAACCCCCCTCTCCACGAGTTGAAAACTACAACGATCAAGATAATCCAGAATCACTTCGAGCAAACTTGGACCTACTCGAGGAGATTTGAGAGAAGGCCTGGATAAATAAGAATGACAGCCTATCAGCATAGAGTGGTGTGGTATTGTAACTGCCATATTTGAGGTAAAGAATTCAAGGTAGGTGATCTAATCCCATGCCGCGCCAAAGTATCACAATCGAGTGAACAAGAAAAGTTGTCTTTAAATTGGAAAGGTCCTTACCAAGTAGACGAGGTTATCAGACTCGAAATCTATTGTCTGAAGTAATTGGATGGGACTCCGCTACAACGATCTTGGAACTCGAGCCTATGGATGTACTACCAATCTTTTAATAAAGCTTTTTCTTTGACTTATCCATAAGTTTTTGCAGATAAATGAGGCCGCTTACTGAGTAATCCGGAGAGACAAGATTTTTGGACACTTCGTCACCACGACAAATATAGCCACGATGATTTTTGAGTATTTTGTCACCATAACGAACGTAGCCATGATGATTTTGCTCACTTTATTATCATGACGAACGTAGCCACGATTACTTTCAGGTACTTCATCACCTCAATAAATGCAGCCATGATGATTTCTAGGTGCTTCATCACCTCAATAAATCCAACCATGATGATTTTTGGGTGCTTCATTATCTCAATGAATGCAGCCATGATGACTTTTGGATGCTTCGTAAACTTGATGAATCTAGTCATGATAATTTTCGGACACTTCGTCACCTCAGCGAATCCAGTCATGATGATTTTTGGGTGCTTCACCTCGATGAACGTAGCCATAATGACTTCTGTACACTTTGTGACCTCAACGAACGTAGCCATGATGACTTTCGGATACTTCATCATCTCGACAAACATAGCCACGATGATTTTCGGACACTTCATCGCCTCGGTATATGTAGCCATAATAACTTTCAGGCACTTCGATGAAGATAGCAATGATGATTGCTGAGTGCTCCACCACCTTGATGAAGATAGCCATGGTGATTTTCGAGTGCTTCATCACCTTGACGAAGATAGCCACGGCAACCACCTCATCACCAAAGATGAACATAGTCACAAGAGGAATGCATCGTCATCAAGATGAATATGCTGCGAACTCTTCAAATCACTTCATCTCAAGATGGCTATGATGAATGCCTAACAATCTCAGTGACTAAGGGGTAAATCAAACTTCGGGAACCTGGAACCGAGCAAAAGATCCCTAAGTCCTAAAGACACCCCTGATCTAAAAGACAGACAAAGCGAATGAAAGCTTATGCTAAAGCTTCCCTAAGGCTACCTTAAGTAGTGCAAAATGATAAGATCGACCATAGAAGTGAAAAGATAATTGAATTCACCCACGAGAATAAAGAACAAGGAAATACATAAAAATGAAAATAACTTTCTATTAACTTCAAAAGTCGGACAATCAATTGTGTTTATACAAGTTAATAAAATTTTCAAGTAGGATTGCCAAAGCAAAAGTAAATTACAACTTATCATGAACTTCAGGAGCTAGATTGTTATCTGCTTGAGAAGGCCCCTTGTCGCCCCTGTCCACCATGTTGTCGAGCATCATGGGGATCTTTGAATCATTAGGAGGTGTCATTTCGAGAAGGTCAGCATCAATCTCCAGGAACAAATGCTTGGCCAGGGATTTGTACTTTGTGAAGCCAACTTCATACGATGTCAAAGCCGACTTCAGTATCCCATGGATGTGCTCGATCCGATCCACGGCAAGCTTCGCCTCCAACTGTCCGATCTTGCCTTTGGCAGAATGGACTGCCGCCCTACTCTCTGCCAATTCCAACCGAAGTCCCACCACCGACTTCTCCTTGCTAACATGACACTCAAAGGAGGTGGCTTGCTCTTGCACCAAATGGACCTTGTTTTAGAGTCGAACTATCTTCTCAGTACCGCCCACCTCACCTCTTTAACCACTTTGTCCGAAGCAATCAAATGTTCAAGGGTGGAGATCTCATTCTGTGCTGAATGCAGTTCGTTATGAAGATGGGTGGTTCTTTCAACAGTACCCCATCTAGCTTCATCAATAGCCTTGTCCCATTTTGAATAGGCTTCAATCAGGCATTTCTTCTCTAAGAAGTATAACTTGTTTGTCTGCTTGATATCTGGAGGTACTTTATTTCTGCGAAGACCTCATCATATGCTTTCTCTTTCTCCAAAGCCCTTCGACTTGCCTCGAAGACTTTCTTTTTAGCCTTACGAACTTCTTTCTCAAGAGTGTCGATACGGGCTCTGATCGGTAGAGCCATGACCTGAGAAAGGGATTCAGTAGCAATCATGCAACCATGATGATCGAACTACACAACAAGCATATGACCAAAATCAAAAAATTTAGAGGCAAAAGATTCTTTATTAAATCAGAAGTTTATTATTATATGCAGGAGAAATCAAAAAAATTATAAACCGAAGTGGAGGCATTGACCACCTCAGTCTACGGAGCTCTCGAAAAACCCATAAAATTTTTGTTGTGGCTCTAGAAGTCGCCTCTATGACCATGGGCTCCGACTGGGACTGGGCTCTCTCGACGACTGCGGACTTTGGCTGAGGTTGCCCTTCGACGATAGACTCGATCGGTTGCTGATCTTCGCCCTCCTCATCCTCATCTAGGAAGAGAGGTCAAGATCGGGGAGGTGGGGAACTATCTTTTCTTGAAGCACGTCCTGACCCAAGAAGAAAGCTTCTTCATAGAAGTTCACCTTCTCCTAGCTAAACTCCAGAGAAGATCGGAACGCCTCAATTGCCAGCCGGCCGACTTTGGCAAGCTTCTCATCGACCTTCTAATGCCTCACTTCTTCGCCAGAAGTTCCACCTTGGCCTTTTTTAGCACCGCCTCAGTCTTCTTTTGCATCAATTCAGCCTTTCTCTACACTGCCTCAGCTGTCATCCTTGCTGCCTCGGTCGCCGCCTTTGCCACCTTGGCCACCTTCTTCATTGCTTCGGCCGTCGTCTGTGTCGCTTCAGTCTTCTCCAGTGCCTCTTTAAGGCACTTCACTTTGCCCTCAGCCTTGATGGCCCTTGTGCAAAAGGCCTAGAACTCCTTATGATGTCCAAGATCTCTGACCTGGTCACCTTCATCGACCGCTGAATAGAATAATATAGTAACTGAGCTGCAAAAATGACTAAATCAGCTATCGAAGATGCAAAGCAAACAACAAAAAAATAGAGAACTCACCCAAGTATAAGCATCAATGGCATCTCTTTGTTGGGTGTTTAGGCCCTACTCCTCTAGCTAATTGGTGTTTGCTAAAAGAAGAAAGCTCCGAAGTTGCTCATGGGCCATTTTGTGGTCTCATAGGGTGGAGCTGGAGGAAATGATCGAAATGGCCTTCGGCCCCTAGCTGGGGAGAGTAGTTGATTTCGAGTTGCTCTCCTTAGCTCGAAGAGATGGTTCTGGGACCTGAGAGGTGAGGTCTAGCATTGACGTCGGTGGTCAATTTGCTGATGCAAACGCCCGAGCTTGCACCAAAGTCGGGGGCAGTGGACGAACTACCGATGCCCGAACTTGCACTGAAGAAGCTTGGACCACCACCATAGATGAGGGAACACCCTCCTTGGCGGGCTGCTTTGCCTAGATCGATGGAGCTTGGCATGGCTTCTTCGGCATTACCACGCCAGAAGATGAACCGAAGGCCTTCTTCTTCTTCAGGCCTAGCTTTTTCATCGCTTCGATCTCCTCAGGCCTCATTTCCGCATCAAATCAAAACGAGTTAAAAAAAGAAAAGCATGGATCGGCCAATCTGATCCTTATCTTGGAATTGACCGGACTGAGGCCAATGTTAGAAAAAGTCTGCTCCAATAATAACTTTGATAGTTCTGAAATTTTATGCTCACCAGCGTATTGAAGCACTGTCAGTCTGCATCCCCAACTCAAGAGCTTGGAGGTTAGACTCTGTAGGTCAGCCCTAGCTGGTGAAGCCCCAATCTCCTATGCCCGAGCAAGAGATGTAAAGGAAGCACTTTTTCCAACTATGAATGGATGAAGGGCATCTTGGATCAAGACATGAACCCCTTTTGGAGAGAAAGGTACAACCAGACATCAAAATAAGAAAGCTTTTTGAAAGTGTAGAAAGATCGGAATAAGTAGACAAATGGCTCAATCTTCGCTAAGAAGTAGGCTGCCAGAAAGACGATAAGGAAACGCCATAAGTTCAGGGTCATTAAACCTAAAGCCATACCAAAAGTGAGAAAAACTCAATGATGAAAGGAGGGAGGGGGAGTTTAAAACCAACTCAAAACAACTTCTCATACAAAGCGAGCCGACCAGGAGGGAGATTGCATATCCTACCAGTTGGACTCGGGAGCTCTAAATCAAACTTGGAGGGAATGCCAAACTGGACCCTAAGCATACTGAGGTCATCTAAGTCCATTGTGGAGCAAAATCTATCGGGCAGGAAAGTCTCACCCCTAAGCCCAACATCAGAATCCCTAGGGTCACCTCCCAAGGGAGAATTGGAAGGCTCCCTCACCACTATTTTCTTTCCCCGATCTACCCATTTTAAGGTTAATGGACAACCTAAACCCACAGGAGAAGGCAAAGGGAAAAAATGTAGAGATGAAGAAAAGAATGAGCGAGCATGAAGGAAGCAAGGACAGACTAGAAAAGGGCCAAGGGAGGACTCTGGGGAACTAATCTGCACATCTAGATGTAGACTCACTAATGAAATTTTAGACTTTCTCAGAAGAGCACTGCTGTCTCAAGGAAGAAAAAAACTCGGAAAGAATGATGAGTAAAAGAAAGGGATGAAGAGGACACCCTTATTTATAAAGATCATGGACAGCCCTTGATCCTACATTGGTCTGACTAAAACTGCTGATACTCACCATGTGGCAAAACCGAATTGATTGAAATGATTTCCTTTAGGAGGTGCATTGATGGGCATGTCTCTAAAGATACGCATGACGTCTCAAATTCAACCAAATGTTTAAAAAATCATTGCCTAATGTCTTTTCATCTGATGCTTCTTTACAAATCTCACCAACTCTCTAATGCGATGGTTCGAAAGCCGCAGTCGTGCCATTTTGATCCAAATAAAGGTTTGACGCATGACTCGACGGACATCAAATGATTCGTACTCCCAGCGTGACTAGAGAGTAGGAGGCATATGTTATGAATAGAATCATGATACTCGATTCGAAGATGCAGACGAACTATGGTCATGGTCAGCCCCTGCATTGGCCACCGATCCACACATCAGCCACTGACCCTCACATTAGCCACCAACCTTACATGGGTTCTGAATTCTCATCAGCATCTCTGTCCATAAGCCATTGATCCACATGTGAGCTGCCGACTCTAGCATCTGTGGCCGAACCCATATTCAAGCATATCAGATCGTCGATCTACACATCAAATACTTCATTCCTCATCAAAACGGCATCTGGACATCGGACACTGATTTAGGAATGGTCCCAACCCAACGTCATCTTTGACCTAAGAACCTACCATCGATCTACATCTCCAACAGTACATGTGACGGGATGTCAGGCTATGTTCCCTTCAACCCCTGCCGATTATCATATTTGAAAAGGTTGACAAGAGGTTCCCATGCAGTCCCATCAGATCATGCTACTCAACATCAAATCACACCACTCCTGAGAACGGCTAGTTGTATGTTGGATAAGGTCCCATCAAATCATGCCACTCTCAAAGACAACTGGTTGTGCATTAGATAAAGTGACATCAATCGCTGAACATCTCGAAATGGTGCACCTAAAGAAGTCGGGATGGCTTGCTGTAATTTTTCTCCCAGACGGCTCTAATGTGGATTTATAAATAGAGATAACTAAAGAACTTTCAAGATATATAATTTTTCATATTTTTTTATATTATTTTAATTTTGGTTTAAATATCGAAAGATCTCTGCTAAAATTATCTCCAATCAAAAATTTATTTCGTAGATCGGACCACCAACTTTTTTGCCAGGCTCTGTCTCACTCTGATAATTCTGGCCAGAGTCAGGAATCTACACCAACAAGTATCATCGATGATACAAGAATCTGAAAGTAACTGCAGCGGATCAAACTTGCCGGACGGCTAAGATGCCCCTCCCTGGTATCCCAATTGCCTATAAATTGTCGCGTACCGCCGGCTGCCTCTGTTTCCAAAACCAAAACCCTGGAGAACGGGCGGAGAAAAAAGCCGTCCCCGCTGTCCCCGATCTAAGGTTAGGGTTTCACGAGGGACAAGCGTTGGCAGCGATGTTAAGAACCCTAACCCTGGCTCACCTTCCCTTCTCCATCTTCTATCCTCCATGGATCTGATTCCTTTGGTTTGTTTCGCAGACCTTCAAGCGTAGGAATGGTGGCCGCAACAAGCATGGCCGCGGCCATGTCAACTTCATCCGCTGCTCCAACTGCGGCAAATGCTGCCCCAAGGTCCGATCTTGTTTCCCTTTTCAGATTCTCTATTTGGATTGTTTTACCCTATATTTCTTTGTCCTTGGAGATCTGTAAGAAGATTAAATCTCCGATGCTGTTCTTGATCTCTTATATGTCCTTTCTGATTTTAAACCGAAAAGAATCAATCTTGTTTGTTTGATCCGTAGAAAGGCCCAGGTGACGCCTCAGATGCTGCTTCATATGGATTTCTGTTTTCTTTTAGATTATAATGTTGTTATTGGAACCCTATATCTTATTATTTGTTGGATTGCTTAAAGGATAAGGCTATCAAGAGGTTTCTTGTGAGGAATATTGTGGAGCAGGCTGCAGTGAGAGATGTACAAGAGGCTTGTGTTTATGATGGTATTTTTCCCTTTCTAGTATTTTCTTCGTCCTCTTAGTTTTATTTTGTCCTTTCAGTTTTCTGATGAAAAGATTTGTTTTTTCGTATTAGGATACACTCTGCCGAAGCTTTATGCTAAGATGCAGTACTGCGTCTCGTGTGCCATCCATTCTCATGTAGTCAGAGTCCGCTCTCGGGAGGCCAGGAGGAACCGTGAACCTCCACAGCGCTTCAGACGCAGGGTATATTTTTCTACATCTTAAAGTCGTTTGTTTTATTTTATTTTTCTGGTAATTGTTAGTGTTTTATATAGTTCATTGGTTCCTTAGAAGTATGGCCTTTCTTTTCAAGAAAGAATTGCATTATTTTTTTTTTATCGAGAAGACATTGTTAATTGAAATGGTCATGTTAGCTTAAATTTTTTACTGATGAGTGGCAACAACTACCTCTTCTAATTTATAGTTACAGAGAACAGTTTATGGTTCTGTGACTTCTGCCAGTTCTTGTTTTATCTGAAATCTGACTGTTTTGCTTGCTTTGTCGACCCTTGCTTGTTAGTTGTTACAAACAATTTGATTGTTACTTGTATGGTTTCAGATGTTCATTTTTTCAGTAAATCACTGATGGGGTTTCTGAAAATGAAAACATGAATTCACAAGTCAAATTCTCCTTCAAAAAAGAAAAAAAAAAAAGATAGCTAGGGAGCATTGAGATTTAAATTTACTGCTCCAACTCTTGATGAACTTGCATATTCATTTATTTCAAAGTTGAAATGATGTCCCACAATGAAGAAGACATATTTGCGATTTTCATTTCTGAAAACGAGTTTATGAAACATTTAAGTACAAAATAGTTTTAAACCGTCGCTTTTGCAAGGCGTTGCGTTCATTAGGAGTTTTTCAAACAATGGATGCATCAACGAAAGCATAAATTGACACATTTTAGTGGTGCAGTACAGGAACACAAACTTGACAACTAATGTTTTGTAGTTGTTGAGCTCCTGTTTGCGTCCATTCCTTTTGTTGATAGAATTCACTTATTTTAAAATGGTCTTTTGCTGGGTTCCTTCTAATTTATTGTAGTTGATAGCAAGTAGTCCCAACCATTGTTCGTTTTTCAGTCATGCAGCTGTATAGGGCAACAATTTAACCCATTTTCTAGTATTTGTATGCCAAGCATTTATAAGACTTGTTAGTGTAGCTTCTAGAGTGTGTTACCTTGGTTGGAACCATGTTACTTTGTGATGATGTGGGACCGGACGTCTGCCTCACTGGCTGTTACTCTACCTTTGGGATGAACTGGTCCCTGATATGCATTCACCATCTGCTTCACTTTGTCAGCTATCTTGGTTCTAATCTTAGCTGATCATTAAGGGTGTGACATTAAAATTATAATAATTCTGACAGTCGAACTGCCTGGCTGTGCTAGTTAAACCATTCATGGGAGGCATGAATAATTTTAGCTTCAGATTGCCAATCTAATGATTTCAAGTATCACCTTTATATCATTTCAACACTAGGAGATCTAGTACAATTTCCTGCTTATAAATTTAGATATATTTTATGTAGGTCATGTTTTTTCTTACTTGTCATGCTTGGTGCACATTCAATATAGAGCATGAAGCAAAAATAAAACTAGAAAAAGTGAGTCCGAATATATTGTATAATAAAATTTTAGCTTAACAATTGAAGTAAAGTTAAATTTAAAATGAAGGCTCTAAAAATGCACATTCTGGATAGTTCTGAGAGAGAGTATGAATAAAATGGACATTTTGAATGGTTAGAGATGTGAATGTATTGTGTCGGATTTGATTTGTCAAGATAGACATTGGGGAAACTTGAAAGAAATGGAAGTGTGAACCTTCTGTTTTTAGAAAGTACTTCAATTGATGATTATTATATGATAAGGTTTTATATTTGATCCTTCCAAGGGTAATTTAACAGGCCCAGAACTTCCAAGCTGCTTTCTTTGAAATATTTAGGTAACTAGATGATTAGAATGGTGAAATTTGGTGGTTGCTTTTGATGCATTTGTTACCGATGTCAACGTTTTAACCGTTCTCCCCACAACTCAACTAAACTGAGCCTTCATTACAAATTAATTGGGGTTAGTCCTAGTTAACCATTGCCCATTTTTCACTGCACCTGGAGTCCAATGCAGTGCATTACTAGTAGAGAATGTTCCAATAATTCTATCTATAAGATTCATGTTTCAGTAGTTATAATTATAAGTTTGCTGTTAACCTACCGAACCCTCTCTTTATTCGGGCTACATATGTTATAATCCTTGAATTAGCAGCTGACAAAAACTCGTATATGAATGTTATTTTGCAGGATGATATGGCGAGGCCTGGACAAGGCCCACGTCCTGCTGGAGCTGCTAATTTGGGACGCCCATGATCCTTTTAAGCGCGGGGCCACGCCAACGGTGTTCTTTTAGGCTTCTTGAACTCTCTCTCTTAATAAGAGATTTTGAACTTATTTTAGAAGAAATTAGTTCAATTTTAATGCGTTTTATACTTTTATGTGATTCTTTTTTTTTACGTGATCGGATGTTTCTTTGTAATCTTTGACTTGTTCGGTGCGTGACCTTTAAAGACTTGAGCCACATCATTAATGTCCGTAGGACAGGACCTTCTTCAAGGAGGTGGTGGTTTTCTGCAGGATGCCATCCTTCACAATTTGGCTAAATCTGTATTATGTTTGAGTGGGAACTACTGAAGTCTGAAACGGAGTATTATGTGGTGTTTGTGAAGGAACGATAATGTGAGTGGAAATTACTGGAGTGGGCTACGTGCTGTTCGGATAAAATATGGGTCTTGAGGGCAGCCGTGGGTTTTAAAGGCTTAGCTGTTTAAGTGAGGAACTGTTAAAATATGTCCAAGTGCATTGTGAAGGCTTCTAATCAAATACTCTGGTAAGTTTCTGCCGACATGAAGAATTGATTACAGTTGTCAACCCATCCTTTGAAATCTAGGATCTGGTTTCAACCAGATGGAGAGTTATAATAGAATACAGCCAACAGCTTATGGAATAAGAATTCCACCTCCGGCTCGTGGGCTGACAACGCTACGCTGCTGTTGGTATTTTTGTGCATCTGATCAGGCCACAAACTCTCGGAATAGGAAGGTATCGTGAAATTAGATTTGCGTTCTTTCTGACGTTGTGAAGCTTCCCGATGTCATCTTCCGTGGAACGCCGGTAGATCACGACAGAAACAAGTGATTCTTCTCAACAAGCCACATCCGCTACAGCTTGCCTCTCCTGCCATAGGGTAGGTATCCCAAGGCGGCTCCGGACTCTGGAGTGCAGAAGTGGCACTCCTGGGTAGGTCTGTGTTCCACGTGAAGGATGGCCGCTGGTTTTTATCCAGATTTAAATGAGAAAATATGTGAGGACCCGTGAGATAGAGTCAAAGGTCTCATTGTTGGTGAACCTCAGGACTAGGCGCTTTTTTTTGTTACCCTGCGTGGCTGCACACTTCTACTGGGGCGGATTGGTTGGACGCAAATCGGAGGGCAAAATAAAAAAAAAAAAAAAGGCAGACAATAAGAATAAGAACGAGG